>RBZT01000705.1:0-143355 GCA_003693705.1 Polymyxa betae
TAAGAACCCCCCGACTATAGTCAGTTCGCTTCTATTTTAGGAACCCTACCTGGCTATTTTTAAGCCCATAATGCAAACAGAGACTGAATTTTCCAGTTGTAAGTCGGCTGTGCTCATTTACAGGCGATGTGGAAACACACAGAGAGAGAGAGATAGATATACCTAGTCAGATTACCTCCTCTATCGTCAGCTTTAACCTGGTTAGAAGGTCTCTTCTGATTGCCTGCTTTATTTAGTTGCACACAAACTTATGCAATACTGCTGACAAACGCCAAATTACGACCAACTTATTGTTGTTTATATCAAGACGCACTGCTTTTTGCATGTCAAGGTTAACTAATCCGACTCCAAGATAGAAAAATTTGGCAATTTGATTAAGAGTTTTATATCATTCATGAATGGAAAGTAACAGTAGATCTTTGACAAGATCATGGACAGTAGAATCCAATTCATCTACTCGTCCGATCTCTTTTAGACCGCTGACGAACCATCTCGCCGACAATCCCGGCGATTGCGGGATACGAATTCGTGACCCCTTGGACGTGTGCGAATACACGTACTTCCAGAATTCCAGTTGATCGCCAATCTCCAGCTGAATTGTGCTAAGTTTTGACGCCGCCATATCGGCAAGCTCAGCCATGCCAAGACGTTCGGCCACGATGAACGTCTGGGCGACAGCGATCTTCGCAGCCAGATTGTTCGGCAGCGTCGTGAACGGGTTCGCAACGGCGCCGTACAAAAATTGTACAGCGGCGGCAGCCGCGAACTCGGAGACATCGGGCAGGATGATCTCGGTAGTGACGTTGTCTGACAGAAGGTCACTGAAGTACGGCAGCTTTTGCAGAATGTGCCTATGCACGACCAGTTTGGTGGAATCAGGACCGACGGTCAGCTCGACGACGCCACCGGTCAGGATGGCAGTAAATGGCAACTCGATCTGTTCGTCGTTGGAAGTCATAATGTGGATTAAATGTTTTCTGATTAGAGAATGCATTCCATTCGGGGGACAATACGATATCAGATCCGGAGGCTGCATGACGCCACGCCGTTGCTTCCGACGAACTAATCGCCGTTCATCAATGAAGTATCAAATCTCTTATTGCACCATGATTTCGTTATGTCTGGATAAGAGTCCTCGCCTCTATTCGTGAACAGAAAGCATCAACAGGTCGAAAACAAGATCACTGCTGGCACCGGCGAGATCAGCCAACAGATCGTCTTGTTCCAGACCGCGAATAAAAACCTTTGCCGAAACATGACGCTGATTTGGGATGCGAATGGCGCTACCTGGCGTTGTCTTTTTATAGACGAATCGCCAATACTGAAGCTGGTCGGGGATTGATAGCGGGACGATAGCGAGGGCATCAACACAGGCCCGACAGACGAAGGAGATCTTCCATTTTTCAGCGAGGATAAATACTTCCGCTAAAGCCAGCTTCGTCTTCAAATCGACCTTATCAACGAACGGGTTGCTGTAAGGTGGCGTCCAACGATCGCCAACGTAAAGATATTCGAGGACGGCAGCGACTGGGATAGGCGGATCCTCAGGCAGATAAAGGACATCAAGATGAGGACTGTGCGATAATAAGTCGGCCAGATAGGGCACCGCTGGAATGATCACACTGCGATGAACGCGAAAGCACTGTTTTTCAGCCCCTGCAATCAGCTCGATAATATCGCTGGTTAGAACGTGCATGTAGGTCACGGATGCATCGGGCTCGTAGCCTTCCAGATCAGTACGCGCATCAGTGCATTGAGACGCGTCCAGGCGTGAAATCGAGCAAGAGGCACCCTGGCTCATGCTAGTCACCGAGGTCTTGGTGCTCGCGACGCCCGGCGTCTCAGATCTGGCTGCAGCAGGGAAAGATGTGCTGCTCTGAGTCCTGCATGATGTCTCCTGAAGACAGTCGCGGTCGGCGCAGGATTCGGACAATAGGGAAGATGTCATTTGACAATTGCAGAATGACAAATGAATGGTGCAGAATGATGCGCCTCCGATATGGGATAATGGGGCGACCCTATCATGGATTCTGCTGACAGCTAATGGGGTGATGGGGCGACCCTATCATGGATTCTACTGACAGCTAATGGGGTGATGGGGCGACTTTATCATGGATTCTACTGACAGCTAATGGGGTGATGGGGAGACCTTATCATGGATTCTGCTGACAGCTAATGGTGTGATGGGGCGTCCCTGCGCTTGCAAAAATCTCATTAGGGTCCACTCAGTTGAAAGACTCAGACAGGTTGGCTGATTGAGACCCTTGATGAGACCAAATCCAGAATCCTGATGGGCGACCTGGGCTATCTGATTATCATAAAGATCAAGCTATCTCATGATGCCAAGACATTTCTTGTAATGATGATTAGAATGGAACGGCGGTTTATCTCTGCATTGCGAGAACGACGATAATCTATAGATGTAATTTCTCTCAATTGCTTCTTGAATTGCGAAAGTTTTGAAAAATTGACATTAATGACCAGCTTATTTTTTGAGAATTTTTAGAAAATGAAAACGACGCTTTTTTATGATATAAATTTCAATTATCGATTCTTTCTGAAGTCGTTAGCGACCTTGGCGATCATTTCCCTTCGCTCTGGGCAACACATACTCGGTTTGCAGACCGACCTGCTACAGATTGGTTCATGACAGGTATGTGATCTACTCAAGATCTTGGTGATCTGACCAGATGCGACCACCTCGGGCTGGATCGTCGACGAATGGATTCCCTCCGAATGCAGCAGCGCTTTGATCTCGTCCGAAATTCGCATCCAGGCGCCAGCGTCGCGCGTCAGGATGTGCATGGACGCGACGACTCGGCTGCCGACCAGGGTCCAGACGTGGATGTCGTGGACCTCATCGACGCCATCAACCTCCAGGATCCGTTGCGTCAACGCCTTCAAATTGATGCTGGTGGGCGTCTCTTGCTGCAGAACGCGAGCCGTCTCCTTAACTAACGGCCAGGTTCCGATAATAATTATAATCGAGATGAAGACAGCAGACATGGGATCCATATAGAATCGCCAATTGCCTTTGCAGTATTTGATCACGAGACCGCTGACGGCGACGGCTGCTGAACCCAAAACGTCGCCGACAAAGTGAATGAGAATGCCACGAACATTGACGTCCTTCGGGCCGATTCGCGACCAGCAACTGCGATCGTCATCTTGGTCGTTGACGTGGCTGTGTCCTGAATGGCTGTGTTCAGTACCACTGTGGCTGTGTTCGTGGCTGTGGCCGCCGCCGCCGCCTCCATGGCTATGGCCATGACCATCGTGGCCGAAGACGATCATGCCCAGGAAGTTAATCGCCAAACCGATGTAGTTCACGTTCAACATTGTGTCGACGTTCTGCGCCAGCTTGTTGTTCTCCTCGTATCCGGTCATGAACTTGTCGAAGGCTTCCATGAACATGTTCAAGCTGAATAAAGTCGAATCAGCATCAGAAACGTTACAAACGAAATTTTTCGAAAAATCGAGAACTTTTTTCAAAAGATTCGTATAAGCGTAACATTAACATATCCATGAAGAAGGCGGTCTGCTCTCACCAGATGGCTAACATGAAGGTAGAGTTCATCAGAGAGGCAACAATCTCCATCCGCTTCAAACCGTATGTTTTCGAATACGTCGAGTGGCGCTTGGCGGACCTCATGGCGTAGTAGCCGACGACCAAGGCGATGAAATCCGATAACATATGCATGGCGTCGGCCACCAATCCCAGCGAGCTGATTTTGATACCATAGAACAGCTCGGCGACACAATAGACACCCGTCAAAACGAACATGCCGATAAATCGGACGGCGTCCCGATCCTTGTACCATTTCTTTCTGTCATCGACGAACCCGTTGGACGGTTCATATTCGTCGCTGAGCTCGTACAATCGCAAAACTTTCTTCTCCTTCGTCTTCTTCGGGAGGTCATGGACGACGACTTCATCGCCGATTTTACAATCTAGCTGTCCGTCGTCGTTCAAATAACCAGTATGATCGCCATGCTGAACGGCCTTATGGCCACAACTGTCATTATGCTCGCCCAGCTTACAACCGGAGACTCTTCGAGCCTGCTGTCCTCCATTGCTGAGAGAGCGATTTGATGCGGGTGGCGTCTCGCTGCTGTTGGCAATAGACTGTACAGACTGGCGAGGTCTCGGAGCTGGGGGCGCCGGTGGCGCTGGCGGGATTTGGCTCTGTTGTTTGTCGGATGGCATCCTTTGCTGTGAAAATTAATACAATCAAGCTTGATTGCCGGTTTTCGTATTGACAACTTTTCCGATTGTGAAATCTACCCAAGATCGAAAGTTCCGAAACGCTGATGAATCATTTCGTTGCCGGTCCCAGGTGATTCATGCGATCATCCGGCCGCAGCCAGAACGCCTGAAAGCCAGCGTTATGAACGACTTATGTTCCGAGCAAATGCAAACAATCAGGTACAGTTCTTAGACACTCTAAAAAAGACGACTGGGAGGAGTACCTGTCGTTACCATTGTTGTTATCATATTAACGAGGACACACAAATGTTCTGGTTGCCCATACCGAACGGGCCAGTACCGCCTGTTGAGTAACTTCGATGTGAGGGAGGCACGCGCACAGTGAAGGATGTTCTAGAACATCGACTCAGGTATGTAAGTCATTCCAGAAAAACTCAAGCGCTGAGAACCATGCTTTTGAACCAAAAAGGGAGCGTAAGAAAGATCGGCCAAATGATGGGCGTCGCTGTCGTTCAGCATCGGGGTTTGACGCGTCAAGTCAGCAGCAAGCAAGAGCGGCTTCTAGGCATCGATTTCTATAAGTTGCCGAGTTGCAAGCCCGCCCGGATTCTCGGGTACGACCTGAGCCAAGCCATCCAGGTCTTCATTGAATCATAAGCTGAACGCGAAATGCGTTGAGCGTGTATATCAACTGAATATGACAAGTTCCATCAGATCTGATAGAGCAGTGTGATACATTTTAGTCAATAAAAGATGAAAACGAAATTAGTCATCCTGGGTTTCTTGGGTATCCTGTGTCCATAGAGTCAAGTTATCACGTAACAATTGCATTATCAACGTGCTGTCCTTATAGGACGCCTCGTCTAAGGTGTCCAGTTTGGCAATAGCATCGTCGAACGCATTCTTCGCAAGCTCGCAAGCCTTATCAGGTTGCTGCAGAATTTCGAAATAGCATACGGAGAAGTTCAGGGCTAAGCCGAGGCGGATTGGGTGCGTTGGTGGCAATGGGTCGGTCGGGTTCGTGGCTAGTTCGAACGCCTTCTCGTAGTTCTCTTTAGCCTTCTCCGCATGTTGCTGATCGGGTTGGAATTCAGCAAAGTAACGGTAATAATCACCGGTCATCTTCAGATAGAAAACCTGCGGACATACATTAAGGAATTCGCTTCCATTTAAACAAAAAAAATCACCTGCGACTCAATGTTGTTTGCCTTCTGTGCAGATGGGATCAGGAAATCGTGAAGGACGTCCAGAACTTCGCGGCAGATCTTTGCCAGCTCCGCTTCCACTTGTTTGCGGTAGATACAGATTAACTCGTTGGACTTGTTTTCCTGTAGACAAAAAAAAATGAAAAAAGAACAAAGGCGAAAACCCCGAGACCGACTTCAATATTAAGCGTTCGCCAAGATGCACGTCGAGCGCCAATCACATTCTTATAGGCAACGGATAGGAGATTGCGCTCTTCAACAGTTAAATCGCCTTTCACTACTTCAGTGACCAGGAGACGCATGAATCTCGTCATATCTGCAATGACATCAACACCAGAGACCGCAGCGATGGCATGATGCATACCATCATAACGTTCAGCGGTTTCGGCGGCCTTGGCCATGAACAAGAGCTGATCCTTGTTCAAGTGGCCAAGTTCGGTGTCGACTGTTTCTACCATGGTTCGTTAGACACGCGAAGACAGCGACGACGACCACGATCAATTAGCAGATTGTAAACACAACTGAATATGTGCGTGGTCCTTGCCTCTGACAAACTCGATCGCCTCGGGAGTCTATAATTCCAGATGAGGGCTGCGCTGCACTCTATGCCCTGCCACTATTCAGACTGCAGTAACGCTCATATTAACATGGGATTGTAAGGCCGATTCCGGTTCCGATCTGCAATTTAATGCATGTCATAGTTTAAGGTTTCTGTATTTATAGAATACGGAAACGTAGGCTGCCTTGTTGAGTCGCTGGGTTCCCGAGTCATTTCACCTAAGCAACCGTCAACGGCAAACAGCTTTTCTGGATATCCGCCTTTTGCTGAATTGTTTTTCAATAAAAAATCTAATTCAACACATAGAATTTTGCAATAAAACTGAATTTTTCATAAAAACCGTTCAGAAGATGCAAGAATAGCAGGCTGCGCCATATTACAGAATCACGCCGATTGTCTGACGAAGCTGAACACTGAACCAGACAGCGACTGATCGCCTAGTACACGGTGCAATCGGTGCCCATTCTGTTAACTTCGAGGATCTGTCTGCTATACGGTTTAGTCAGAAAGCTTCGTGTTCTGTATATATACAGAGATGTATATCGAATCTGCGCTGGTCGTTTTGGTCTCCATTGCCAGCGCTTTAGTTGCCGAAGGTGATTTCATTTCCAACTATTGCCTAGAAACCCGATGTTCATTATCGCAAATGTAGCGATCTCTTGGGTGTTGATATATCGAACTGAGACGTACAAGACTCTGTCCAAAGAAATCGACCGCCTCAATGTCAAATGTAACTGACATCTGATTCACACCTTACCATCGTATTAAATTAAAAATTGCAGTAGAAAAAGCCAAGGAAAAGGTTGTTTTTATCCATTCCAAAAAACAGAAAGACAAACAGGTTTCTCTTTTCGACGAACAGCTCAAAAGTACAGAATAATTATCACATTCCAGCTTTACGGCTCACTCTTCGCTCAGACAAATCTCGAGATCTCACTGTCGTTAAATTCAAAAGCGGGATTTTTGTCATGATGATGATGGTGGCTAGCATGGCGTTGTTAAATAGGGAATTCGATGGACGTCCTGTTGCCAAACTGCCATTCACCCCGATTCCTTTGATACGAGGTCAGATGCTCCATATCATCACCAATCTTACAGTAGCTAAGTTCTGTTAGGCATTACCCATCGCAATCTAAATGGATATGATTTTACCGACTGCTCGATGACATTCCTTTATGTAATCGGATCTTTTGCTGCAATAAGAAGAACGACTAATTGTGCTTGGTTCTAGGTGCTATGCTCTATGTCTTTCAGAGGAAGCATTCAGAAACTATTAGGATTTTCACCGCCAAAATCCGCTTCCAATTTCTTCACGCCGTCATTGGACAAATAAACAGTTGTATCTGGCAATTCAATCTAGGTTTATAAGTACAACGATGCAGCGAAAACAATATCTCTTTTGATGCTGATAATGCCTTGCTCGAACCGTTGTTCGAGATCGGCATTTCCTATCAGCTTGGCAGCAGAGCTTAGTTGTCGCATAAGTTCTTCCAACCTTCGCATGCAACGAATGATACTTCCTTCGAAGATGTTCGGTGACATTTTGCAGATTTCGGCGAATTTCGCCCCTTTGCACCAAGCCTAGACAATAATAGCATTACCAATTTGCGATTGGATACAACTCCTTATCTTACTTGAACCAAAGGCATCATATCTGGTTTGAATGAGGCAACATATTCAGTCGCATCGATGACGAGCTTGGACTGGTTAGATACTTCAGCAATGTGCTTAGCAGTATCCCGTAACGTTCGCAAAGGACCCGCCAGATTCTCAGGTAAGGTAAGATTATCATCACCCTAAAATACGAAAAATTTAGAGAGGTGTCTTAGTCTAATAGTCACCGAACTTTTTCGGTGTAAACAAGACACGAGAGCAGAGCTACGAGCTGCTCGTTGTTAAGCTCGTTGAAGACACCAGAGAAGATCAGTTCGGTCGCCAACAGTTCATCAGCTGTGCTGATGCAACATGCGACACGACCTTTGACATCAACCACATTGTCTGACGTGATGAATCCCAGACGTCGTAACACTCGTTTCATCGATTTCAGATTTGATGTGAACATCGACGATTTCGCAAATTGAAAAACCTGTAAACGTGTTGAAATTATGAAATGGAGGGGTCGATCTGTTACTAACCTCATTGTTCAAGATCTCAATATCCCGATCCAATTGTTTTTTTCTGGTAAATACATCCCACTGCTTCTTCACATCTTCATCGCCAGTAACAGCAGCACCATGCAGATGATGCTGCTTTAACTGAACTTCAGCCGACTCAATCAAGCGGATGACCTAAAGAATCGGAATGTTTAACAATGATAACAAGGATGTCACGAAGAAGAAACCTTGGCCATGGCTTCGTCAGTGATTTTCATATCTTCTACCGGGTCCAATTCGGGAATTCCGTTAGGAAAGCGACGACTGACCTCATCAACAGCTCTTATAACAGACACACCAGCTTCCTTGCCTAACGCAGAATCAGCATCACACAAACGCGTTCGACGAAGAAATACGGACCCGTAAGCTGCTTTGGCAAGAAGACCCGAATCGAGCTGATCTTCGTGATTGAGCTCATGGGAATCTGAATAATTCGCGAGGAGTACTTGGAACCTTGCGACGCATCCTGAGGTATAATTGCAGCTGAAATACAGCACCTAAGAGCTGGTCCATATATCGAAAGCGTTAAAACCAACCTTTCGGAGTATCATCCTGAATTAGAGCGCATTTCACAATGACATCGACAACGAAGATCGGCTCAGCCTTCTTATCACGTTTTGCATTCGGCGTGTGCTTCTTGAAATTGACGACTGCTCCCCAACCAAATCCGGTTCCTGCAGTTTGGTTAGAATCTGACCCAGATGCAGGAACGCTGTCAAGACAAACCGTATGTCGGATCGTTGATCTGGACAAGACGTCCCGGGTTCAAGAAGGGCAGCAGGAACTGAGGGGAGTTGCGAACTTGAAGCATCTTCTCAGTAAGAAGAGCGACGCGCGACCTTAAATGGTGATATTCATTCATATCAGCCTCACATGCCAGCGAAGAGGCCAAAGAATCGCGCTCAGCAGCAATTTGTTGCAATCTACAAGCAGATTAGCGCGATTGGCGATGACGACCCATTCTGAGCACACCTTTCATCGAGTTTTGGGGCGGCACGAGACGCCTGGAACTGATGGAATGAGCGCTCGATGACATATTCAGGATCGGCGCCTTCAACAAGAAGCAGATTCAAAAGCATGTTATAGCCTGAGCTTGCTGTCAGATACTCAACGATGAAACTTCCAATATAACATACCAAGATGGAAGCTACTATATAGAGGATCGGCCTGACCCATAAGAACCTGTTTGGCGTCCTGTGGCTCCAATTTCTCTTCCATCATCATAATGACGAGACCGCGCGCATCAAGTCCTCGACGACCGGCACGGCCGGCCATCTGAATCCAATAAGCATAACAGCACAAGGTGAACACAGAACAGAATCCACCTGGACGTATTCTCCCGGAGACACCAGACGGAACTCGCTGCCATCGAATTTACGGCACGATGTGAAGACGACTTCCCAGATAACACGCGTCAGACAATCGAGACAGCGAGCGATATTGAAAGGACGTACCGGTCTTGGCGGGCATATTCAATCCCATAGAGAACGTCTCTGTAGAGAACAGCACCTTCAGCAACGATTCCTGGAACAGAATCTCGATGACCTAGACCAACACCAATCAGACAGCCGATGCGAAATGTCTATCAAAGAGACCTCTTTGACAATTGGCAACAGACCACCATGATGGATTCCAATTCCACGACGAAGCAGCGGGATGATATTGACAACCTGCGGCAGATTTTGATCCTCGCTGCTTAACGTCTCGATAGCGTTGTTGAAAATTTGCTGAGCAACGCAGTGTCACAAACGACAGGACAATAATAAAGCCTGTGAAAGATACCTGAATCATTTTCTTCTCTTCGTCATCGGTAAAGTCCAATTTGGATAGTTGCAGAGCGTACGATTCGCATTCGCGCTTCGAGAACGAGAAAATGATGACGGGGTCATAGCGGCGCTCCAAAATCATTCGAACCAGCTTGAAAATATCAGAGTTGCCGGAAAACCCGGAACCGCCTCGTTTCAGGCCGCTATTACGTTTGCCAGATTCTATTCGAACAACGTCAAGATATGAAAAGGACATATAATTGGTTCAACGACCTTTGGCAACGACAGGCTTTTCACTATTCAGACTGGCGCAAGCCTTCTGGAAGTTATCCTCTCTGAACTCGCCTTTATCGTCGACGACCAGATAGAGACCATCACCGCCTGCCGGGAAGATGTAGTGCTGAAGCGGCGTCGGTCGCTGATCGGTATAGACAACATTACAAGGCTGGTCGTGAAGCTTGGAAACCCACATAGCGAATTCACGAGCGTTCGGAATCGTCGCTGATAAGAACACAAATCGAACCTAAACCATTATGAGAATAGTTGCAAGGAAAGTCAGAATCAAAAACCGACTTTATGATGGAGAAGAATCATGGTCTCTTCCCAGACAACACCACGTTCACGATCACGCATGTAGTGGATTTCATCGAAGATCACCCATTTCACTTCCCGCATCACTTCGCTGCCTCGGTAGAGCATGTTACGAAGAATCTCGGTGGTCATGACCAAACATGATGCCGATGGGTTGATGGTAACATCACCTGTCATCAGACCGACATCACCGAACTCCTAACAGCAATCTAGTGAGTACAGCAGCAACAGCATCAAGCTCAGGCTAAACGAAGAATGTCCACAAAGCAAGCAACACATGATGAAAACGGTATGAAAGATTCAGACCTCGTTCAGCTCTCGATACTTCTGATTTGAAAGAGCCTTGATCGGTGACGTATAAACGACTCGCTGCCCATCACGTAGCGACATGGCAATGGCATATTCAGCCACGACCTGATAGACACCATGAATCAACGCCGCCGAGCCAACAATCAGAATCGTA
The DNA here is from genome assembly GCA_003693705.1 of Polymyxa betae. Classification (NCBI taxonomy): domain Eukaryota; phylum Endomyxa; class Phytomyxea; order Plasmodiophorida; family Plasmodiophoridae; genus Polymyxa; species Polymyxa betae. The sequence continues at coordinate 10,945 of RBZT01000705.1, forward strand.
CGGTTTTACCCGCCGATGTATGGGCGGCGACCAGAACGGATTCGTTCTTCTCCAGGCAGTTCACAGAGATCTGCTGGAATTTATCCAATGTGAACGGGTACGTCTTGGCGGGTGCCACCGGCTCCGGCAGCGATTCGGCCGATTCGGGCGAGTAGTTTGGAGGATAGACTCTCTCATGAACACAGCGTTCGGTCTGATAGATAATGAGCTAACAGAGCAAATGAAACCCTAGCTACAGTACTGTCTCAACGGAGTATTCCTGATGTTTGTAACAGCCGAACGATTCGGTGCTCTTTCGAAGATCCAGATCGGCTATTTGCAGGCCATTTCCGTTGATGCTGCCGTCTGGATTCAAAGCCGAGATTTTCGCTGGATTCCCATTGTCGATGCTCTCACTTGCGGCACCGTCCTGACGTTTCCGTTTGACGCCCGATTCAGAGGATACAGGAGCATTGAAGACATCGAAACATGGATCAGTCATTTTAGAAAATCCGCCTCGATGATTTTCCGAAGATATTCAGAAAATTTCAAGAAAAATGGCCCAATGTCCGCGACGGACTTGCCGCATCCAAACCGCAAATCGCAGAACCTTCAAAAAAAGCGAACAGGTTCTGTTCTGCTTCTATCATACCAGTATGTCAAATTGGTTCGACTTCGGGAATTAATACAATACGACTTTGTTGATTTACGACTTTACGTGCCACAATGACTAAAATAAACTTGGTAAATATACATTTACTCAATTCGGACATTTCTTTGCATGAGGGGAAGATACATATTGATGAATCGCCAGCCGCTCACTATCGCTAAGACTTGATTGCCACTGTTGCACTTGGCTGAATTTCTGAATATTTGCCTGGAACAAGGCCTGTAGATCGAGCTCCGGCAGTTGAGCGCCATCATCGACGAACTCTTCCTCGTCGTAGTCGCAATACTCGTCTTCATCGTCACTATTCCAGTCTTGGTCTACTTGGATGTCTTTAAATCCGTTTCCGGTTGAGAGTCGAATCGCTTCATCAGCATCCGAATCATCGTTACCAGTCGCTTCGATTTCCGATAGTACAAACTTGCATAACGCCGGAATTGATGATAACACATTGGCTACAAAATGTCAAAATGGCGAAAAAACTGGAGGATGATCACCTAGCAGATTACGGTCCTCTTGCGATTTCGAACTCCAGTTGAAAGTTAACAAAGCCGTCAATGCCACCAAGCACATTTCCGCTAACTCCCATGTCAAATTTGGAATAAAGTTTATCCACGCCGGAAGCAGAACAGCTGGGTGGCAGTTGCTGTAGAACGTGTCAGGGGAGAGCAATGCAGTATAACACAAGACATTGCTCAGCATGGAACAGAACACCTAACTGAGTTTTAGCAAAAAAACATTTATTGGCCAATGATTACCTCATAAGTGAAGTCCTCTGAGGCTTGCTGAATTGATTCAGTGAAAACCTCAGAAACCACCTGTGTGATTGCCGCACAGACATAGAAGCGGATTGTCTCCGGTACGACGGTTGAGCAAAAACCTGCCATCCCTTCCAGAATCTGGGCTGCATACTTACCATCATGAACAGCTTCCTCGCACTATAATAGGATAAGGACAAAAGCCTTTGAATAAAACAAGGACTGACCCTCATGATGAATGAGCACATCTGAATGATTGGCATAACATTCTCGGTTCTGTAAAAAGAGGCTGTATTCCGGGCCATAAAATTACGGAAGATGGGAACCATGGAGTTAACATATTCTACAGCATAAGATTGACCCAGAGTAGCCAAGCGGGATGGAACCGAAGCTGCAACACGTTAAGAGGGAAAGTCAAACGGATAAGTTAATCACCCAGGAAAGAAGTGAAGGGAGTCGGTGCCACTCCCGACATTACACGCAAAAGATCGATTGCCGACTCCAACTGCATAACGTATTGCTCACGGTACAGAATTTCATTGATTGTATGGGTGCAAAGTGCTTCCATTGCCGCATACAGATCGGGATTGTCCCGGCAGCATTCGAATAAAGAACAAATAACACGAATGACCCCCATAGCAGCAAATTGTTTCTCCTCCTGACAAATCGTCAACAAATTGTAATCTCTGGGCGATGCCACTTACATCCGATCCAACGTCATTGTTGGCGAAGACGTGCATCGAGAAGACTGCAATCAGTTTCTCAGTCAAACGAAGAATGAACGGTGCAACAGCAGAGGGAGGAAATCGCCCAACGATATCTTCGAGAGTGGAAATAACGGTTTCATTTCCAACCGAGTCGATTAACGAAACGTATTGTTCTAAAATGACGGGCAGATGGTCTTTCAGCTGATCAATTGCATCAGCATGAGCACGAAGAAGTTCGCTAAACGCAATGGACGCAGATGTCACAACAGGAATTGTTTTGTCATTACGAAGGAGGTCAAAGACAGGTGCAATACTTTGCTTTGCATCAGAAAGCGCCGCGTAACGACCGCAAACCCAGACACTTCGAGTTCGAAGAATCCCGCTACCTATTGCATGAAAGATTAGTTGGGGATTTCAGTGCAACTGAACACCATACGATGACTGATTAACGGCATCACATTGTTAACGAAGATCTCCCGAACAGCATGTGGTAAGTCGTTCTGCTTGGAAAGTAGAACACGGGATAGAGATCCAAACAATAATAGAGCACCATCAATCAAAATATGATCGTTTTCAGGACTGGATAGATGGTCTACAGCAGAATGAGAGTGGATCAGACATACTGATACGGCACCAGTTACTGTTTATAATCTGCATAACGCCTGGAAAGACATCAGAAGTACGAACACGCACTAGGTCGATAAGCATATTGCAGGCGTTGATTCTAGGATCGTCGAATGCCTCCTGTGCATCGAAGCCGCGGCGGGAAAATTCGGCACCATCGCTCTCAAAGAGTTCAACCTAAGGGAATAAAAAAAGATTCGTTCAAGGAAAAAAGTGACTTGCCTCTTCCTCTGTTAAGCATAAAGTTCGGAAGATTCCATCCATGAGAACTGACTGCAAATGAGGTCGCAGCCTGAAAATGGGTTTAAGGCCAGTAAACGAAGCGATGTTGTGAGCACCTCTTGTATAAGGAAGCATGCGTTAGGGCAGTTCCTAGAAAAGCGAAACAGCTCTGCAGGATGGGACGCGAAACAACAGTCATTGGCCGCTGAAGAGTATGGATGACAGCATCTTGCAATGAAGGTGCCACATTAGTCATATAGAGGCTCGAGAATTGCCTGATAACAATCACGAAAAAAAAAATCTACAGAAGCCATATTATACTTGTCAGCCTTGTCTTGATCTGGAGTACAACGCCCATAGATGTTCAGCAATGGAACCAAACAGATCAGGGCGCGCTTCTGCATAGCCTTCAAGCAATCCAAACCGGGATCGCATTCATTCGGCGTGATGCTGATGACATGAAGACACAGCTGAGACCATGCCATGAAGCTGGAGGCGTCTCGGACGCCGGCTGGCATCGGCTGTCGAATCGCATGATGATAGATCTAAAATGGCAATGAGAATTAACTAAGAATTAACTAAATGAAACGTAAAGAGGATCACGATGTAACCTTCAAGCAAATCTTAGAGAGTTCAAGTGACTCGGGTCGGTGGAGCTGTTGCAGACACTGTGTAAGAACTTTTTGAACGATCGGTAGAGTGGATGAGATCAAGATCGGTAAAGCTGGAGCGCTGTCCTCCTTGAAATGTTGGAACTTTCGGTAGATCAGGCGCAAGACGCTCATGGCACCGACTGCCTGGCAAGGATTCGGGTCGGTTAGATAGGGGATCAGACATTCCACGAGGTTCGGCCAATTGTCAGGGTAATCAGCTCGGATCATGAGATTGAGAGCTTCCATCAGTTGAACACGAAGACCCCGAATATTGGAGGTGGCGAAAATCGCATTGACTATCTTCTGACGAATAGCAAGCAAATCAGCAGGCGAAATTGGAGTAGGAGCTTCCTCGTCAGATCGTCGGGCAAATCTTGATAAGAGTCAAACAGAAGCCAAAAACTTAATACAAATTGTACCGCTTTACAAGCAGCGATTTAACACGAAGGGCAGCTGCTTGGCGCACACTAATTTCTAGCCGGGCTTCAGAGACGGCATCGAGTAGAACGGGGACGATCTGGTCCCCGAAGGTCTTCTCGAAATTCCGAAGATTGTTCTCGGCTTGTTGCCTGAGATTAGGGTCGGCATGGAATGAGTGATTTAAAGCTGCTATAAGAGCAACGCCATGGTCCTGGACAGTCATCGAATTCAGAATAGAAGCCGTCATGGCTCTGCCTGCTGGAAAGATCCAGGAACGGATCACCGCGCAAATTAGCACGGGCTTACGATTAATCCCAACGAATCATAAACTTTTGAGCTCGATCCATCGGTTTACTAGAATCAAGTTTATTTAGATCAGTCTGTCAACGCTTAGGACATCATACAGCTCGTGATCTTTGGCTCAGTTTAGAATCATTTTTACTTGAACAGTAATCAATGGTTGCATTTTAATGCGAAGAGAATCCATTTTCATTGATAGTTCCAGCTATCTCTCGTGCCTACCTTTTCAAATGATCATAAGCCTGTCTTGATTTTGAAGCAAGTGTACTAAAAGCCTGACTCAATTACAGAAGCTATAGGCGATTGTGAATGCCAATCAACACAAGACAAATGAAAAATTCAAATTCTGATAACGAAATTGACAACACAGCAAATTATCCGGGCATGAATTCTAAAAACTATATTCTGCACTGCAATGTAGCACTCTGTTTGGACCGATGAGATGACCAGTTCTTTACCAAGCGGCTCCCGTTGCGTCTTCAAAGCCTATCGCGCAAATTCTACGGATTTTGCTCTATGGCTCAGACTGCGCCACGGCCTTTCTTGTCGGTTCAATCTAATTCCAGTCGTAATGCTGGCAATGTATGGTGTATCGGTAGCGAACGCTTTCAGCCTCCTCGATGAGGACGAGAGAGAGGCCATGATGGCCCCCGCCGTCCAAGAGCCTACTCCTGCTCCTGTTCAGGTCCCTGTTAAGGAGAAACGCCACGAGGGCAACCGTCGTAATAACCAGCGCCATCCCCGCCAAGGCGACAAGGATGACAGTCGTCGCCCACGCCTGGGCGACGACGACGAGAACAAGCAAAACCGTCGTCCTAAGCGAGAATTCGACCGCCGATCTGGCACTGGTCGCGACCCCGAAGTCAAACGCCAAGGCAAGGGTGCCCGAAACTGGGGAAATGGTTAGCCTGCCATACGCCAGCTTTGTCTCTATGCTGACTGATTTGTAGCCCCGTCTGATGTGAAGGAAGCTAAGTCTGAAGAGACTGCTGTCGCTGCCTCCAACTCTTGGGATGCCCCCGCTGAGTCGACCGGCGCTGCTTGGGGTGAACAAGCTGGTACTTCCTGGGAGGTCCCAGCCGAGAACGCCGCCCCTGAAGCTGAAGGCCAATACCCTGAAGAACCCGAGCCTGAGCCTGAGCCTGAAGAAATCCAGCTCGACCTTGAAGAATACTACAAGAGCCAGGCCACCCTCCGCGTCGTTGAAGATGCCAACCTTCAGATTCGAAAAGTCGACCGTGATGATAACGAGAAGGTTTGTTGATGTCCCTCCGTTTTTAATTTCTTGCTTATTTCTGTGCATAGATCCTGCTCTCTAAGCGTGAGGAAGACGTTTCTGGTCTATTTGAGTCGGGCGAGAAGAAAAAGAAAGCTAAGGCTAAGCAGGCTGCCAAGAAGGTCTTAAATATTGCCGAGTTCACCAAGGATCAGCAGAAGCCCCAGCAGGGTGGATTCCGAGGTGGTCGACGTGGTGGTCGTGGTGGCTCTTTCGGCGGTCGCGGTGGTCGTCGTGGTGGTGATGTTCGCCAGAAAAAGGGCTCCGAGGTCGACATCGCCGACAAGCTTGCTTTCCCCAGCCTTGCTTAAATGTGGTTCAATCTCTATCAATCAGCATTTCAATACATTTTATATCAGATCATTAGCTAAGTCTTTCTCTGGATTCCGTATTCGTTAGCTTCAATGCATACTCTCCTGCACTCTTCTGGTAGCTTTGAAATGGACCCTCTGTTGTAGATGTGATGGTGAGCAAGTCGGGCGGTGCCTCCAATGTTACGTAAACATTTGTAAGTGCTGAAAGACTTCATTATGTTAAATTAATGAAGCTAATCAGTAAGCTGATCTGGCTAGCTGCTCTGATACCATTGTCAATATCGATTCGGTATGGTATCTCACTGCATTCATATTCAGGTAGACATATTGCATGCTGTCTCGGCTCTGTTTTGAAGTGAGAAAGGCGCCGAGAAGCCGCCGATGTATGGCGATTTTGAAGCACAGCGACATTGGATGGAGGTTACTGTCAATCTCCCTGTCCAGGACTGGTATAAGAATACGACTGATAACGACCTGATGTATTGGGGTCTGGATTATCCACCCTTGACTGCTTACCATAGCTGGGCTATGGGCAAGTTGTGAGCACTTCATTATTGAAACCAACGGATTGCTCATTATAGGATTCATAGTGCTAAAAACTTTCTTCCAGAGTTAGTAAAATTGCATAAATCTAGGGGTATTGAAGGTGCAAAAGTGAAGGCGTTTATGAGGAATACTGTCCTCTTAGTGGATCTTCTGCTTTTCATTCCGGCTGTTTTCGCTGCCGTTTATAGCATCTATCCAAACCGTTCTAAATTCGAGCGAGTAATATAGCGACGTTTTGCTCACACATTCTTATAAGATTCAGAGAGCTGCTGTTGCTTTTATCATGAATTTACCAGCCCTTCTTCTTATCGATCATGGCCATTTTCAGTTAGCTCTGTTTTTTGTATGTATTTGCCTTAACATGCAGTCTAGGTACAATTGTGTCTCTTTGGGCCTTTTACTCTGGGCAGTCGCTTTTTATTGTCAAGGGAGAATGCTGTTATCTTCGATATTGTTCACATGCTCGTTTTGCTATAAGCAAATGTCATTATATTACGCTCCTGCATTCCTGTTAGCGATGCTAGGACAAGCTGTCCACAATTGTACGTCTTGGCGAAGCCTTGCCTTAGGTATTTGCTGAACAATTCTGACATCGATAACCGATTTTCAATCACGTTAGATGTGTTGGGAAAAGGGATTGCTGTCATCTGCACAATGATTGCTTGTCTATCTCCTTTTCTTGTTTATGGTGAACCGGTGGAGAACATTCGCAATATTCTGGATCGATTGTTCCCTTTTGCTCGCGGCCTCTATGAAGACAAGGTAGCGAACTTCTGGTGTGTCTCGAATATCTTCTTTAAATGGTATGAGCTTGGACGCAAAATTTGATCAAACCCATTGTCTAACGTCATTGAGGCAGGTCAATCCGTTACAATCAGCCAACTTTAGTGAAACTGTGTACTGCCATCACCGTCTTGTTCTTGATACCAATCGCTTTCTTCAACTTGAGATATCGGATCTCACAAACGCGTATCTCATTCCTGCTCACACTGACTTCGTCCTCCTTGGCGTTTTTTCTGTTTTCGTTCCAAGTGCATGAAGTAACGCTGTTGATACTGTATTTCATCACGGTTTTTGACATACTGTGCTTAGAAAAGCATACTGCTGCCATTAATTCCTGCCAGCCTTCTATGTCTCCATGCCCCAACTTTTTCTAAGTATTTTCAGTGCAAATGTTGTCGCCTTACATTGAATACTCTTAGGTATTTTTCCCATATTGCGACGTTTAGTATGCTCTGCCTACTTCGAAAAGACGGGCTACTAATTCCCTCTATCGCGGTTGCTGTCATTGGAGAAGTAATTGCCATGTATCTACCGGAAAGACAAAATTCACGTCGTGATAAGTTTACCTACATGTATGTTACTAAGCTCGAGATAGACCCTTAAGCTAACTTAGACCTTTTTAGATGCTTTAGAGTAGCGTCTGTATTCAGCATTGTTATTATGCTGTTGTTTGCACTGATGCCTACGAGTAGCCGATACCCTCATCTTGAGGACATCGTCATCGCTTCCTTTTCAGCAATGCACTTTGTTGGATTTTATTTACTCACAATTGTAGAACATGTTCGTCTGATACAATTGTCCAAGTGTCGCATAAAAACAGATTAATTGAACCTTTTCAAATTATGTTTGACATTATCACAACCGAAAGAAAGGAAACGACAAGAAGGGCCTTCGATTTGGGAAACGAAGAATTTTTAGGAAGTTTGGGCGTCGGAGCAGAATCCAGCACAGATTGTCGTCCTTTGAGTGTTTCCGCTTGGTTGTCAGCGTCATCATCACGCTCACATCCTTTCATTTCCACAACTTCCGTATTCACGTACAAGTCATCGTTTGGTGAAAATTCCAGTTTTCCTGGGAGATTATCTGCATCGTGCAAATTGCATAATATCGGACGTGAATTTTGATCATCTCTCTGCAAGAGTGCTACAGCGCATTCGAACCCCAACAACTCAGAAGCTCTCGAGCAAATGTCAGCACATGATAAGTCAAGAAGTTGCCATGGTGCAGATCCTGATGAGGTCGTTATAATCGCCGAGGTTGCATCTGTATAGGAGATTGATGCCCGATATGAGCCAATTTCCACTGCCTTTGCTGCTGGAATCGTGGCGATCTTTTGCCCATCTTTCCACTCCGCCGGCTCCGATACTGATTTCGCTTCGATTAGTTCGTATCGGATATCAAGCGATTCAGGAATGTCGTAAGGAAATAGGCAAAACGGAGCATAGAACAAATGGCAATGATCACCTAAGTGGAAATCTCAGCTGTTGAAAGGTTTGTCTGGAAATGACCAACCGAGAGTGACCTCGCTGAACCCTGTGCAAAATGGTTCTGCTGCACACGATTCGGAGCATGATTTCCCATGTGTATGAACGAACCATGGTTCTCCTACTGGTGTGTATGAATATAATGGTATAGCTCGAATGATGTTCACGAACGACATCGTCAGGCGTCGATTTTCTAAATGTTGAATGGAAGAGCAGGCATCATGACTCATTCGGAGCATTTCCGATTCAAAACAGTTTTTTATTCGATTTTGATTCCGCCATCTCATCAATGTCCTTCCCTTTCGTGTGCTTTGGTGAGAACCCCAACTTATTTCCTGCCGAGGGAATTGGAATGTCGATGCTGAATGAATCTTTAACAGCGACATTGCTGGACGGTTTCACCTCCTTGATCCAGTCATCCTCTTTGGATTTGGGGCTGTCTTGGCTGTTGATGCAGTTTGGCCTGTCCCGAAGCAACGTCGCAATCGTTGGACATGATGGTATCTCAGTCGCCATAAAACCGATTAGATTTGCGATGCACTTGTGTTCGTGTGCCTTTCAAATAAAGCGCAAAGTGAAGTTGAAATGAGATACCATGTACAAACCATCAAAATCGTTTCTGGACTAGCGAAGCCCATCGATGGTACCTAATCGACCAGACCAGGCGAGGACAAATATGAAAATGACGCCCGCCGCATGCTGGCCCATCATCGCCACTCGATGTCATGATTATCCTCTGCCCTGATGAGAACATGTTGTCCTTCATAGTACGTTTGCATGATGGCATCCAAGACTTCTATGCAAAATGAATGGATTGTTTGCTTGTTGGAAGCAGCTGATAGCCTGGTACTGATTTCGGTTCAATGCAGAACCCACTGGCGATTTCAGTCTGTTGAAAATACGAACCAAAAACAGTCACTTTTGTTGACTGCATGTATTATTAATAAAGAAGGATACATTTACTATTGGCGGAGCTAATAAAAAATGGAACATCATAGCAGGAACGATCGCTTCGGAACCAATCGCGATTCGTGACTTTCGGCAACTCGAGGACCTTGCGTCAGTAATGTTGCACTCTAGATGCATTTCTGAATATAAAGATCTGCATTGTCGAAGATAATCAATCAGTACAAAAATCAACATTCCGGAAATAATTGAAATTTTTCTCATTGTTTGATGATTTTCCGGAAAGTTGAACGCAAAAATCGGAGTCAGTCTCAGAATCCATCTCTGTCCTGATAACTTTAGCAAAGTTGTCTTGGGTATTATGGGTGGCCATGGTGGTTTGAATATATTACCCCAGAAGAGCTGGAATGTTTATAATATCAAGAATCAGAACATCGTTCGTCGCGATGAAGAACGGTTTCGCCAGCAGCAAGCCGAGGCGGAGCGCCAGGCTCAGCAAGAACAAGCAGAAGTTCGATTATCGAAGCTCAGGGAAGGTCATGCCCCTGCCGTAGAACGTTTCAACCTATTCGAAGAAGAAGAAAAAAACGCCAACGATTACGAAAAGAAGCGCCGTGTAAGTTTTTCCTATTTTTTAGCTATTTAAGACGTATTTACTGTTCTTCAGAAAGCCGAAATTGAAAGACAAGAGAAGGATAAGGATACTTGGTATCTTGGGAAGACGAGGCCCATCAATCCTTGGTATGAGCGTGCAGGAAAACTGGATGATAAGGGACCAGAAGTTCGTCGGAAATCAGAAATGGATCCCATGAGTTTGGTGAATAATCTTCTTTCAAAACCAGAACCAAACGAAAGGAATCATCATCGTGATAAATCATCGAAAAAAAAACACAAGAAACATAGAGAGAAGGACAGAAGCGATATTGATCGTGAAATCAAAAAGAAAGATAAAAAGCACCAGCGAACTGATAAGGACGGAAGCGATTCTGACCTTGAGAGGAAGAAAGATAAAAAGCATCGGTCGAGAAGCGATAAGAAACGAAGCCACCGTCGCTCCCGCTCTCCATCTCTTGAAGACGAGCGAAAATCATCCAAAAAACGTCATCGAGAAAATGTATAATTGCGGAGCAGATTGGGCCAAAAACAGAATCGAGCTTGTTGCCTTAAGGAAAGCAGTCCTTTAGATTCACTAGAAAGTGTTTATAAGCTCTACAAATCGTATGGGGATCGATTCCCCATTAATGGTAAATACAGATTAGTCACAACAGCTCTGTCATGCTGTTGTCGAAGGACGCTTCTCTTTCAGATTGCGGCGGAAGGATCGTAATCGCGATTAATTAGAGTGATGATCTCGAGCTTATTCATCGGGTACATTAGGAACTGAGGCTTGTAACCGATAACTCGGCGCTGTTTCAGGATCTTCAGCATCGCTCCAACCGTGTCACAGTGACGATTCTCGCCCTCTTTGACAACGTCGTCGTAACTGCATTGGCCATCACGTGCCTTCAACAATTCCAAAATCCATGCCTGGTGCCCTGCCGATATTGCCTTCGCTTCGCTGGCCATCGTACGCCACGCTATAGAGACACTCCCAGCTAAATCTGTTGATGACAAGGGGGCCCCAAAACCCCAATGATGGGACTCGCCGTCGGCCCAGCCTCTCACATAAACCATGAGAGTTACGTTACCAGCTAATCTCTCAGTGTCTCTCTTCATTACAAGTCGGTCACATAAACCAAGAGCGTTACGTTACCAGCTAACCTGTCTGTGCTTCTCTCTTCATTACAATTCGGTAACAAATAGGACAGTCATTGATGGCTTCAAATAAAATCGATTTAATTTGCAAAAGAAATCGAGTGACGACACAGCTGCTTACAATCCGGCAGCGTTGACCTTGACCTGATTCTTGACCAGGACACCTTGGCGGGCCTTCTGGTTGGCATGGCGCTTCTTGACGGCGTACTTCTGCTTGTTCATCATCACACCGGCGGCGGGCATCTTCAGCTGCTGGCCTTCATCGGCACCATTGACTTTGGCCAGATCTTTACCTTCATCGGCACCACGGAGCTTGGCCAGATCTTTACTTTCGTCGGCACCGTTAACCTTGTTAGCCTGGTACTGGACGGCGAACTTCTTAGCTCCAGCAGCAAGTTGCTGTCGAGCAAGAACGCCAACCTTGTCGGCGGCGTTGACACCTTGCTTGGCAAGGACATGATGACGGTTACGAGCGAGGTGCTTGGCTTTGTGCCGGGCGGCGTCGGTAGTGGTAGTGACGAACAGAGCCGCGACCAATAGGAGGGTAAAGAATCGCATGGCCAACATGATAAGTTATTATAAACCAACCGATTGGATTATGACATGCGGCAACAACAAATGTACATCGAACGTCGGGCGAAGTACCTCGAACCGACCGATTTACGTAGCTACAAAGTACGGTCGCCGGAAGTACCTCGAACTGCCATGAGGAAAACAGCCAACATCACAGACTCGGAACCAAATTCAGATATCGATCTGAAATGTAGTCCGTTTAAAATGATTAAGACTCAGGAACATATAGAACCCAAAAGCAAAGACAAAACTCGGTCGTCGTAGATTAGTACATGATTAATACACGCAACAAAAAATGCAGATGAGACGAAAAGAGTTTGCGAGAAGATGCAATAGGTAGCGACAGCTAATTGTCTCATAACTGAGGCTTCAGACCAAATACTGCTGGGAACATAACGAAAAGGTCCATTGTAATTAATAGAAAGGCGCAAAAACTACTGACATCAACCGAAACTTTCGACGCAAAATGTAATGATAATTTAGTACAAGAACGACAAAACTTCCCCCAATAAGCATACAAGTTTTGGAACAAAGCTTGGTCAGGGCAGTCAAGGCTAGGCCAAGGACGAAAGGTCTGATCCGTTGTTGAACCGCCCAGTACATACAGCACAGGCAATACAGGAATCACTTGGATGAATTCGCTTATCGTTCAACGATAGAATTGCTCAAGTCGTTTAAAGCCAGGCTCGGCGCTCGGTGGTGGTGACAAAGCCATTAGCCGACCGATCAAATATCCAATAAATAAAATCCACGGAGTTTTTACCTTTGAGATCCTGGTTGTGACACTCATCATATCATTTATGCCTATGGATCAATCAGAGCATGATCAGAAGCAGCAGGTCATCGCCGAAGAACTTCAGACAGACCAGGAGTCCGAGCTGACGACGAACAAGCCCGATCAGCAGGACGAACAAGGCTCGGAACAGGAGAGCTCTGATGAGAGCTCGTCTGAGGACGAAGACGATGCTGATGAGGCTGATGACGACCAGCAACCTGACAATGTTGTTAGTTTAAAAAGAAGAAATGAACAACAGACCGAACCCCCACAACCTAAGAAACGCTGGGCACGAAAGCAGGCTGATGACGTGCCTGCGAACAAATACCAAAGGCCTGAAAGCCAATCAGGAGAGTACAATATTTGGTATCATCGTTATCTTGGCGACCAGGTAAGCTTCTTTGCTGAGGATAGCTCTCTTTTTCATTGCTACTGTTAGAATCAAGTTCGGGAACGTCCCACACATCGCTGTGATCCCGAAAGGGATAGTGGTTTAACACGTGCTGATGGCTCTAGACCTGATACATATATCTGTCTGTACTTTGCTAAAGGCTGCTGTGTTCAGGGAAAGAACTGCAACTATTTGCATCGAATTCCCGCTCCAGGTTTCAATTGCTTGAAATAGTTCACTGAATGGGACTTATTCGTAAATTCAGAGGATAATGATCGGCTAGATTTAGTCCATGATATATTCGGCAGGAAACGCCACCAGACTGATCGTGAAGACATGGGTGGTGTTGGTTGTTTTTCCAGGGAAAGTAAAACTTTGTATATTGGAAATATTCCTATTGGTACAATTCGCTTTTATCGAGCGTTATGGAGATGTTGACTGCTCCAAATAGACAGCATGGTTGAGACCTATAAGCAGTTGGCGAAACATTTCGGCAACTTTGGTCCAATTGAACAAATCAATGTGAAGCCCAAACACGGCTGCTGTTTCGTTCGATTTGTTTATCGAGCTAACGCTGAATTCGCTAAGGTTACTGCCTGTATTGTTTTCTGATTCAGTTCTAAATGATACCCAGGTCGCTATGGCTGAACAATGCCTGGATGGAGAAGAACAACTCAACATTCGCTGGGCTTACGACGATCCTAACCCTCGAGTCATCAAACAAGTGCAGAATGAGAAAGAGCAGCGTGTAGTAGACGCTCTGCGAAGATCAGGATACAACGAACAGATGGCCCGTTACAATGCTCCTTCCGATTATCGCCCGGCAAATCCAGCTCAAGGAAAGCATCACGTTGATCCTAATTGCTATCCAGACACAAGCGTGCAGTTCTCGCAGCAACAGCAAGCCAATCTGCGATATGACGAGCAGTATGCCACCTATTACGCCCAGTATCAGAACTATTATGGAGCGTATCCTCAGCAGCAGTACTATTCGGAATCTATCCCACAAGCTGCTGCTGCTGCTCCCCAACCAATACCACAGCAAGCGCCTGTTGTTGATAAATTCACTCCAATGACAAGAGAAATGTATCTAGCCCAACAAAGGTCGTCTACATCTCGTTAATCAATAAAGTTTTGTCATTAGTTACTGGTAATTATATCGAGCTTCACTGACTTCTTCTCGGGAGCCAGATTCAGCAAGGCAGTAAGCTCAGCTTGCTCTTCTAGCGCCTCCTTGAAAAACAGTTCCAGCCCTTCTTTTACACGAGGATCGATGGGTTCATAATCCAATCCCAAATTACGCAGATCGTCTTGAATCAAATAGAGAAGCTCCGATACAGATCCGAGCTGATTTTGAGATCCAATCACCATTTGTCGTATCTTTGATAGTGACTCTCTGAATCCTGTCAGATCGCTTCCAAACTGGTGCAATTCTGCCATAACATTCTCTGAAGTCAGCATTGTGACTGTGGCAGATCCAGCTGTAACAGTTCCTAGCGCTGCTGTCCCTATTGATCCAATCAAGGGAAGCGATACGCCCGAGACGACCGCGGCAACCGAAGCTGTTAGCATCAAACCCGACGAGATCCTCTTTCTTCGATATTTCGATATGATGTCATTCCGTGCTGATTGGACAGATTCGAATTCGCGTTGCACCGAATGCAGGTTATCCAAAACATCCGAGAATGCCGCCTCTAATTGGGAATACTTGCCGGCTACTATTGAAGCCAGTTCTGCTGCATCCGAAAACTTGCTCTGGCTGGTTAATAGGCGAGCTTGATTGATTACTGCTTCGGCAGTTAAAATAGACTCCAAGCCGCTTGAAAGAATACTGTAGATTGAATCAGAAACCTCGATCGCTTTCGTCTGGAGGCGATCAGCGGCCTGGACAACGGCGGAAATAGATTTGTCATCGCGTTGCAGCAGATCACCAAATTGCATTCGAGGCACATTGAACGGATTGTTTCGCATCAGGTTGATCACGCGCTGACGATCGTAATCTATCGGGTTCGTTGACGATTCCAAATATGAAAGAATGGTCTTCTCGCGGCGAAGACTAACATCAATACCTTTGACAAGGATATCGAAATCATAGGACACCGCATGTCTGATATCTCGAAGACTTTCAAACGACGGAACTGTTGCGAACAGAGCATTCCGAACAGAGGCCTTCTTGAATCGAAACACATCTTTGAAGCCTCTCAACAGCGAAGACAGTCCGAATTCTTTGAATCTGGCGAATTCGTTAAAGAAATGATGGGCAGTATTATCGATCGAGTGAAGATACTGCAGAATCAGCGCATACAGAATAATAAACAGAATCGAATGAACTGTGGCAGTACGCCAGGGATAGAATAGAAAGCATGTCAGTATGGCAATGGCCACAATGCGCCAATGCCCTTCAATAAGCCCTTCAAAGAAATCAAATGACTCCTGGTGCTTCTTCGACTGAATATCGAGTTCGCGTAACAGCGCCTGAAACTGTTCATCGCAACTGCCAGCGAGCTTGAACAATGATAGCAGTCTGCCATTCTCGGCACGAATGAAAGCCTTTAAGTTGCCAGACCCTGACTGATACATCTTTATAAACTGTTTCCCAAAATCATCGCGAATAAAGCGACCAGATTGACGCCTGATCTCGGCGATCTCCGCCTGAAAATGAATTGAAACAGAATCGGTTTTGGTGCTCTACGCGCTCACATGTAATTCTGTCAATATCTGTCGTGCTTTCTGAGACTCCAGAGCGGTAGGATCGGTATCAATTTGTTTTAAGACTGCTAGCAGAACCGTATCGATATCGCGAACAACTCGATCAAACTGTTGGGTGGCGGTGGCGATTCTCAGCGCCAGATTCGAGACGGACGGTGGCGAGCCGCGACGTTCTCCATTGCCATGGACCAAAAGACAGCATAACCCGAGCGATATGAGCAGCAGCGGCTTGAACAGCAGCCGCATCCGTTCAGTAATCAAAGTGAAAGAAAGCCATGTACCGATGTTTGATCTGAGGCCCAACAAACTGACAGATAACTTAATGTCCGTTCATTATAGAGAGAGCGGTTCATTCAACCAAGTCTGTGTATTCAGCTTTATGCCATTCTGCCTAATACATACAGCAAGCAGTATACGTCTGTCGTTGTAGTGAAAACTGCTCAGATATGTTGAACTTTGGCGGCATTATATAATTGAAGTTCAATTCTGTTCAGAATGCAGCAGTGGTGGGGATATTCCAGGGCAGATTTGGTCTAGAAAGCATCAGAGCGCAGAGCTGAAACTTTCTATCAGACTCTAACTATCAAACAGCGACAAAACTCGATTATTTCTTTACAGGAAGGAGATTTCGTTTTCATATAGTGGTAAAGAGAGAGAATGTTTCTGTAAAGAACATTGGCATCGCCACAGAATAATATCAGCGTGCCAAGAATGAAACAGAGTTCGCTCTGGAGCACAGCCATTTGATCTCAAAGTCATGGAGACGAATCTCTGCTTAAGACTGGTAAAGGGCCCCTAATAATACTGCCTCAGAACTGCGCCACTACGCAATTATCACCATCAACGAATCACGAATTGCATTATGGGACCTTCCGTTGCTGCAGCTTTATGGATCTGAGAGCCCCGGTTTCGATTCAAATATCTTCCGTTTTGTTTGAAGTTATTACGATCGGTTCTGGTGCTAGATAGAGGCAGAATCAGTGCGCTCGCTCTTGCTTTTATTAGGCATCGAAGTGCGAGTTGTGAATATGACACCAACGAATCTGACACTGATTCACGTTACAAAGATTTTTCAAATGAAATTTTTTCTTCGATTTTGTTCTGTTCATTAACAGCTTTATAACGCGGCCATACAGCCTAAATTCAGAGTGTTATAATACACCGATTGCCTCCATTTTTCCTTCAGCTGGCTTACGAATAGAGCCAGCTTGGCGCGTATGGATCGATCTGTACAGAGCCAGGTTGATAGTCGTCATGGTCGCCTGATCGCGCTGGCGTCGTCTACACCAGCATGTCGGGGCGTGCAGATCGTCCGACCTATCTTGAAGGCCTCGACGAAGAGCGGCGGACGACGCTCCTCGACATGGCCAACTTGCTGAATCAGGTTCGCTCCAATTCGTGTCAATTCCGCCTTGCAGTAACTTTTTGTCAGGATCGTCGTCGATCACAACCGTTTAAAATGAGTAGAAACAATGAGCAGCCGATCAAGACCGGGCGTCCTCTGGATAACACATCTCTCTATATGAAGAGCATCTGGCAGCTTCGACATCAGCTGAACGCTCTCACAATCGATCATGATGCTACGAAACAGCAGCTGATCGAATCAGAGAAGCGATGTCGGGCGCTGGAATCCGAGCTGCAAGCCGCCCGCTATCAGCGTAACTCTCAGATGGCAACAATGGCTGAACAGATCGAAGAACTCATCAGCCGAAGTGATATGGCGATACGGTCCGCTCATCTGGCCTTAGAACGACAGCAGCGAAGCGATGCGGATCGAAGCGAGACCGAATCGAAGCTGTCGACGCTGAGGTCGCTGCTGGCTTCGGATTTCGCCAGAAGCGAAAGCGTCCAGGCGACCGAAGATACTCGACGTCATACAAAGCTTTTAGAGAAGCTCATCACACCGGATGTGGTGGAGGCATCACAACCGCCTGATGGGTTTCAAGCGCCTTCTGCCAGATCGTTCACTGTGCAAGAGTTTCGTCTAATGGAGACGACGGTCAAGCAAGCGACTGCAGAAAGGGCGCAGCTCAGAAATCAGCTTGAGGCATTGCATTGTAAATCTGAAAGAGCGCAATCAGATGCGCTTGAGAAGATGAAATTTTATGAGGATCAGAAAGTCAAGCTGAGCCGAAGTCTAACTGGAGCTGTATGGAGACATTCATGATATCGCTGTTAGGAATGCTAATAAGTTGTAGGCGAGGAGAATTCAGTGGTTGGTCGGCGAGAAGAGGAAGATGGCGAAGAACTTCCAATCGCTGAACGAATATTCGACCAAGCTGGAGAAGAAATTGCTGAAACAGTATGAAGAGCTGCAAACGCTAAAAGCTGTCAAGCAGCCATCTAGAAACGCCAAAGTACCTAAACACGTAGTATTTTTGAATTCGTTCCAATAAGCTTGTTTTTTAGGCAATAAAGAGCACTTCCAATAAGACGGAAAACAAGCGAAAATTAGAGCAGAATTCGGAAAGTTCGGTACAGCAAGATAGTGAGCCCCAGCTAGCTGTACAGCAATCGTTGCACGAAACTACGAATGATATGGAGCCCAAATCACGTGGGATATTACATCTGGTAAAGGACAAAGAACATCAGAACCAGATTGAAAACGTTCCACTGAGAATACAGTTCGGATTGAATCGCTTCAGCGACGACTCGCTCGATGGCCGGCCGACCTTGGCCGAGTTGGTCCAATCTGCTATTGAGAACGAAACTGATAACGATAGCTAAATAATAGACAATCATATCTGCATAAATAAATTCAATGTGTATCAGCGAGATCTAAATAATCTCGTCCATGACGTTATTCTCGTGCATATCCAGAATGATGATGGACGCCTTTCCCTTCGACACGTCTTTGACCAGATTCTCGATGTTTCCGAACTGACCCGGATCGGTCGTGATCACAGCTTGCCATTCAGGCGGCAGCCATTCTTCTGCGTCGACAACGACTTCGGAGACCTCGAGGAGTTTCTCCTTCAGTTTCATCTGCTTGACACACGTCGCTGGAGCGTTGATCTGAACTCGCATTCGTGCCCTGGCCAGCGGTAAACAGCCGGAATCTTTAATGGCTTGCATAACCTGCAGAGCTTGCTGTTTAGAAGGTCTGCAGAAATAGCAATCAGCAATGATGCAGCTTGCTCCAAGAGCCAGAAAAGCAACCTGTTTAGTAGCACCGAAAAATGCAGCTCTTTCATTGCGGTCTCGATCATTTCGACCGAGAAAGGACGTTTCGCATCTCTATTGACACATTTCTCTTGGACAATAGCGGCGACTTCCTTGAATTTCGATTCCAGATCGGCTTTGCGCTCTTTATCCGAGACCTGCACATCGCCCTTCTCCAAAATCAACCGAATCACTTCATCTTCGTCGGTGGTATTGAAAGCCTTCTCTAACTCGGCCGCTTTCGCTACGACGCCTTTGGAAACGTTGGAAAACACGCGGCGAATCTGCAGAACTTCATCGAGATCCTTCTCGCTGTCAACAGCTTAGCACGCCGAACCTGCAATGTGCCTGTCCAGGCTTACACGCCGTTCCTCCAGCTGAGCACCTTGTTCCTATAGCAGGCGATTTCGAATCGCTTCCCCTTAGCCTTCAGGCGAACCACGGCGACATTCGTAAGACGAACCTGCGTCACCGGTTGCTTGATGCTCATAGTTTAGGCGGAGTCCGTTGCGGACTACGAGTGAGCGCGGCCCCATTCCCACTCTAACCTGAGCAACCATCTAATAGCAGGCGATCTCGAAATCGCTTCATCTTAGAACCACGGCGGAATTCATGATCTAATCTCCATCTCTGATTGGCAATATTTCCCAGATCGTCATTATTGAACCAATGCTGATATCGGTTTAATTTCCGACTGGCTGTGGTCGGCCCAACCGAGTACCTGATCTGATCCCGGGGCGCGATCGCTCTTATACATTAATTGGGCGTGCCAGACGGACACTGCCCCCAGACGCCATGTTCCGGAACACATTCCAGTCCGGGTTCTTATCCATTCTGTACAGCATTGGGTCAGTACGCCCCAACCTTTAGCTTTATTCTTCTGCAATCTGGTGTCGTTCTGATCTGATCGTGTGTTTTCAAGGTCGAAGCCGCTGCAAATCTGGGATAAGGATGTTCGTAATGGGCATATCAAGCGTATCACGGATCAGGACATTCAATCGTCGGTTTTGGAGATTATGGGGACCAATGTCTCCACCAATTTCATCACTTGTCCTGCGAATCCGAAGAATACGCTTGGAATCAAGTTACCATTTCTCGTCATGATCATCAAGAACCTGAAGAAGTACTTTACATTTGAAGTTCAGGTTCTCGATGATAAAAACGTTCGTCGTCGGTTCCGAGCGTCGAATTACCAGTCTACGACTCGTGTCAAGCCGTTCATCTGTACGATGCCGATGCGTCTTGACGAAGGCTGGAATCAGATCCAGTTCAACCTGTCGGATTTCACTCGACGAGCGTACGGGACGAATTACATTGAGACGCTCCGAGTTCAGATTCATGCCAACTGCCGGATTCGTCGTATTTATTTCAGCGATCGGCTCTACTCTGAGGAAGAGCTACCGCCCGAGTTCAAATTGTTCTTGCCTATTCAAAAGCAAAGCTGATCCATTCTATTTCCGCATTTTTAAGCACTTTGAATACACGAATGCCATTGTCGTAACAACATCAACAAAAGTGTACATCAAATCCTGTAAATATCTGCCAGCCATCATATCTTGTATATCGGCTGTCCTTACATGGCGGACGTTGTCAGCCGGCGAACCTTGCATATATATGCACATGCTGTTCGTGGCGACGTTCCGCCGGCGTCTGCGGATTCCTTCACGACTGCATACGGGCGTGGAATATTTTCGAAGATTGTACCTGATCGTCTGACAATCAGCTCACCAATGACCTTCTGTAGAACGAAGCACTGAAAGATCGGTCAACTGCTATCGTCAGGGAGAAAGCTTTAGCTGCTCTTGTTGACCTGTGGCTTAATCCTATCAACGCTGTGGAAGCGATACCATTGGGTATTCATAATCAGGTGGCTAAAGTCTTGTCAAATACTGGAACTGAACCGGCTCGGGTCTTAGCTTGCCAGGCTTTGAGTCGATTTGTCAGTAAGTCTTAGTGCTTTAAAAATTAGGCACCAGTTAACATCATCAGAAAATCGGACATGTCGAGAATTGTTCTATAACGATAAAGTTCTGGTCAATTTGGTGCTTGACTCGGTAAGCTACTATCTGGTTTACATGCTTTGCAACTGAGATCGACCAAGCTTGCCGATTATGATGAGGCAATTCGAGGCAACTCTATCGATATCATTCAGGAATTATTTAAAAGCAATGCCGGCACCGTCGCCCTCATTGAGGAGCGTCTTATTTCCAGGCTGGTTCATCGAATACAGGAAGAGAAAAACCTAACAACTCTGATGCAAGTCGTCTATTGTCTTGCTCATGTGGTCGCCGATAAGATGGGTGTTGCCACTTTGATTGAGCGTATGCAAAACCCCAAATGAGTGTCTTCATCAACTGACAGGCATTCAGTCGACCCATCGCTACAGAGTATAACCGCACTTCTGCGAAGCAACGATGAAAATGTTCGGGCTGGTTCCGCTCTGTGCCTGGCACAAATCTCAAGGGATAACGAAGGGAAGAAGTTTGTTCTGCAGGCTAATGCAGTTTTTAAGTAGAGGCTGTCCACGCTTCAGTTGCTGAATCTGATCGTTTGTTCAGGCTGAATAAGATGCTTGAAGATGAGAGTGAAGAAGCAATCGTGATGGCATGTCGGGCTCTAATGCATTTGGCGAGTGACGTTAAGTACGCATCAAAGAACGCTATTGAGAACGAAACCTGACAACAGCATACAGAGGAAAAGCAGATATCGTGGATCTTGGTGTAATTTCATCATTGCTGTCTCTGCTTGAGCTCCACCAAAAGGTATCGCCGCGTAGAGAGTACATTTGTATGTTTGCATTGCAATGCCTGGCTTCCGTCGCCGAAAACCCGCGTGGGCGACTTCGTCTGGACACTGAACCAACGTTAGCGCTGCTGAGCACTATCGCTGATGCCCATCCCAAACTAAGACCCTATGTTGAACGAGCTAAAAAAATTATTGAATGGGTGCCATAAGGGCAAATGTTGTTAATACAAAGCTCACATGATAATGATACAATCAATGTGAAGGGGCGCAACCTCATCATGTTGTACACTGAGTCTGTCTGACCTTCGACTTGCCGCTCGTCAGCTGATAAGGCTGATTGCTTGGTATAGAGCGGTCGCTAGGTCACTGGATTGAAGTTGTCGAATCATGGTAGTTGGTTCTGCCAGGTGATGGTTTCTCAGTGTTAATATTGGCGGTAGATCAACTTTATGCTGCTGATCTCGCGTCAGGGCAAAGTCCGGCTGACGAAATGGTACAATACCTATACACCTAAAGAGAAAGCCCAATTCATTCGCGAGGTTTCGGGGGTAGTTTTGGCCAGATCGCTCAAAGCGACAAATGTCGTCGAATGGCGTGATGAGAAAGTCATCTACAAACGATATGCATCTTTGTACTTTATTTGCTCTATTGACTTGATGCATAACGAGCTTGAAGCTCTTGAAACAATTCACTTGTATGTCGAATCTCTGGATCGATACTTCGGCAATGTCTGGTTTCTCAATTTGCTCTAACATCAGTTATTGAATTGGTTCGACAGGTTTGCGAACTTGATCTAATCTTTAATTTCCACAAGGCATATTACATTCTGGATGAAATAATTATCGGCGGTCAGCTGCAAGAAACATGTAAGCGAGATGTTCTTCGCTTTATTGGTGCCCAAGATGCTCTGATGGAAGATCATGATGTCGGTGTTCAGACTAAGTAAAAAGTGTTGCACTGTTCTAGGATAAGATACTTTCAAAGTAGTGTTTATGATGACCAGGAGCCAAGCAGGTCGAATTGATGCTCCCGGGGCTCAACGTGATCTGACAGTATTTACAAGCCATCTTGAACTGTTCTAGCGCCTTGAGATATCGGTCGTGCACTGCAGACCAGTTCTTGAGTTCTTGACTATCATGGTTGCGTTCTCTGAGGAGATACCAGATCATAGCATCTTTCACTGAAATCAAATCGTCAAGCGTGGCATATCGTTTTAGAATGCTATCTCTTGCTTGGATCTCTCTGGGAAGGTCCGTAAGGCTGATTTCTTTTATATCTGGGGCTCGTTGTTGAGATAACGACATCCCTAATGTCATGTGCGAATCGAAATTTTGCACGAATGTTAGGAATTCGCGAGGCGTTCTCCGATCTTCCATCACACTTCGCGAAAATTTCTCCATGCTTTCAAGAGCTGCCTAAAACGACTAAGTGAACAGAGTCAACAACGAGAGAAGTCTGGTACCACAATTTGAGATTGGTCAGCACGTAGAAATGCAAACTTCCGATTCGCTTCGATATGTAAATTATCAATGATAATCTGCATATGTTGCCGTGTTTCCTGCTCTATATTGTCGACAACAGCTTGAGCTCGCGAGCATTCCCTTTCGATATTTCCCATGGCTGCGATCAAAGCGTCACGAGTTTCTCCCAGTTTGCCACTGACTAACGAATGCATTATTGCAAGCTTGGCTTGGTATGCATTCTCCAAAGTTACGATCATGTGGCCGATGCTTTGATGTGACCCGATTCGACAGCGTTCGCAGATGGGAATCTTGCAATTCTGACAAAAAAATAGCAATCGTTCTTCCTTATGCTGTGGACAGTAAACTCGATATCGCTGCACATCATCAACGGGAACCCGATCATGGTTGGCGTCAGCTTTTACAAGATGCGAATTTTGATTACATGTAGCGCATAGCGTTCGATCGCAAGACCGACAATAGACGAGTGACAGCGACGTCGAGCAACCTTCGCAAGAAACTTGAACTATCAAAAGTAAGAGCCCAGCTTACATAAAGCATCAAAGTGAAACAATACTTTGAGGCGTTGGAAATGGATTAGGAGTAGCAGTCGGCATAACTGCCTCGCCCTTATCCGCTTTTTTGTCATTTTTATCGGCCTTACTTTTCTTCTCGCCTTTCTCCTTCTCCTTCTTATCTTTGTCGGTCTTGGCAGATTTCGCCATCCCAGCACCGTTCGTAACAATCTATCCAACACCTGTGACTAGCCGTACCTGCCATCTCAATAAGTCAGCTGAGCAATGGCATAGCTCATTCATTTTGTGACTTTGTCGATGATCAATCACACGGAATGAAAGGATGCGCATCAATATTTTTGCTTGCTGGTTTTCCCATAGAAACTCATTCATAGAAGGGCGGCCCGTTTGAAGCTCATGATAGAGTCGCTGATTCACAAGTCAACATTTCCACCGCCTCCGCCATTCTACACTCTCTATTCGAAGGATGCGGTCGTAGCGCAGCCGAGTTTACTCGAGCCGCCGCCACCGCTGAACGAATCGTTCGTAAAATTCGGTGCTGTGCAATCTGTACGCTGGACTTCATGAATGATTTGGTTTCCTGACGATACCGGCTAGGATGATTTTCTGGTGCACGACCTGGGTTCTACTCCACAACTTTATGATTCAAACGAATCAGTCTCGCGAAGCTTGAGACGACTATGTCGATCTACTGCTCAAACGTTTATCGAGTTACTTGATGCCCTTCTTGACAAGCAGCGCCAGCTTCCCGATAATCTCACTCATCTTCGCTGTCTATTTATCAATATCGCTCATGTTTTGAATAAGCTTCGCGCGCATCAGGTGGGAACGCGCAGGACCCAAATGTTTTCGAATTGACAATTTTTAGGCTCGACAAACAGTAATCACGCTTTTACAGAAACAGATTAAAGCGAGACGACAAAGGAGCGCTCAGCTTCAAGCACAGTCTGAACGAGCAAAGCAATTTCTGGCAGATCATGGATTAGCAGACGATTCTATGGTTGTTGAGGCCCCTCCAGAGTCGAATCCGCGTGTGTCAGAAAATACAGTTGAAACGAGCAAGGAGAATAAATCCTCAAAGGGAACTGAACAAGATGCATTATTAGCAAAGCTTTACGATATATGGAGAAAGCAATAAATCTTTCAGAATGCTGTTGAGAGGAATCCATTTACGTATATGAAGATTCAATATCACCATTGGTCATTGTTACTGTACTCGCTCCCGTCTTCATCATCATCGTCATCTTCAGGTATATCGCTTCTTACATATTTCCAGCCCTTCTCGTACTCCTCAGTGGTCCAATCAAGTTTCTTCAACATGTCGGCATGGAATGCATCGCCGATATCGTGTACAATTCGGTAGCGTCGCAAAATGTTCTTCTCATGGCTAAGAACCGAACCTTTTTCTAAAACACGCTCCAAAACCGCCACGTATTGTTTCTCTGCCTTCCAGTGTAGTTGCCGATCGGCTAGCAGTTCTCCCGATTCCTTATGATTCAGTTTTCGGATGAGATCAGCTGAAATCGCACCCTGGACAGCCCGGGCTATGGCATCATCTGATTCGAGCGTATCCATAAGCACACCTCGAGGCCATGACAAAAAGATCGTTGGCTCAAGTGAAGTTACCGTCGCTGAAGCCTATTATGCAAATTGGAAAACTGATTTCAGAACTTACAAGACATACTCTCATAGCACTAGCTAAACGTAGACCGACATGGATGCCCATTTCTCCAACAAACTGGCCAGCACCAAGTTCATAAACTTTAACGCCACGAATCGTGACGGCAGCTCGCCCTTCTACAATCAGAATAACATTGCGGTTTAATGCGCCCTCATAGCAGAGATGCGTGCCAGGTGCAACCGAATGTAATGTGGCCCCTACAGCGATGTTGGAATATAAAAGGGCGCCACTCACATTTCTACCTTTGATCAGCTTTAGGAAATCCACCCGTTTCATCCCAGTCTGCTTAAGCAATCGATACAAGGTAAACTTTGATCAAGTTTCTTACAGGCTCAAACACCAGCTCGAAAATATTCAAATGGTCACGAGACATCGCACGAGCTTTGCGTTCTTCAGACAGCAAATAACCAATATGCATTCCATTAGTGATAATGAACAGCAAGTTCCAATTGAATGGCAGCCATAACCTAACAGAAATCCTCAACAAAATCCGAAATGTCAGAGATGTGACAACAGTGCATTACGGTTTTCCATGAGGATGCCAAAAGTTAAATGTTATCATCGCCATACCAGCAGCTACAGCCATCAAACGAAGGTCAAGCATGTCCTTGAATCCATAAGAAGCAGCCAGAAGAACGAAACTTAGATGACCGCATAGACTGGAAGTCTATCTAGACTGTTATGCAAGGCGATTCGCTTGGCAATCGCTTACACTATAATGAATGCCAGAAGAACGGCCCGGTAAATATATCACTCTAGTCTTGGTCATGAAATCGTTCACACGAGCTGATAGTGATGGTTTTGTCGACATCAGACGATAGCCGAATGGAGTCGTCGTCAAGCGTGACGCTATCCTGGGATGTATCAAGAATCGGATCATTCTGCATCCAGTATTCGCAATTGATATGCAATGTGCTTCTGTTGCTCAAGACAGACTCGTGATAGACAAAAACCCAACATCGATCATGAAGAGAGCGACATGTTATAGTTTGAGGGACGGAAGGCTGACTGGCTGCGCCTCGTTTCTCGTTACTTCCAGACCATCGTATACAAACCTAAACGTTACCATGACAGGCCTCGACAAGCGAATGATATGACACTTTCTTAGGTTTATATTCAACTGGTAGTATAGTCAAGGAACAATGGAGGAGAGTCAGGTAACCGAGCGGTCAGATTCTCATAACCGTCTTCCGTCACCAGGATGGTGTCTACACACGAATTATAAACATGAATTCCACAAAAAACATAGCCAAGAACTTACGCTCGAACTGAGCAGAGCGCTTGCCATCGATGGTGACAGCTGTCCAATCATCTGGCCAGGTCACATCACGCCAGTCGCCAGCATTGATCATTGGTTCAATAGTGAACGTTTGTCCGGCCTTGCAGACTCCAATCTATTAACTGTTAGCACCATGGCACTTTTTCGTAAAAGCGCGAGCGCAAACAATCAAGCAACAATGGTTAAGAAAAACAGAACCAATACTTACAGCTTTATTCTTGTTATAATGAGGAACATTGGGAGCACAATGAAATAGTTCTCCGATACCATGGCCACAGTATGAGCGAACTACAGAGAACCCGGATGGAGCAATGGATTTGCTAATAATCGCCCCGAACTCCCGAAACATGACGCCTGGTTTCACTGCAAACAGAATCAGATTTGAAAATCGGTTTCGAAATCAGTAAACATACCCTCCTTAATGGAATCCATCATCGAGTGATAGGATGCCTTCACCAATCGCCTACTCTCATCGTCGACATTACCCACAAAATAAGTCTCATTAAGGTCCTAAGCAAATATGATTTCAAGCATTAGAGTAAATTCTACAAACGACGTACGCCATGAAACCCATTATGATATAAGGAGATATCAATATTGATAATGTCTCCATCTTGCAACGGCCGCATATCAGGAATCCCATGGCAAATCACCTGAATCACCCATAAAACCTGGAATAGCATACTTCAAGCTCTCCTCATACCTCGTTCACCGAAGTACAGCACGATTTAGGGAATCCATGATAGTTGAGAGGAGACGGGTACGAATCGCGTTCGATACAGGCTTCATGAACGACGGCGTCGATCTCATCGGTTGTTATTCCGACTCGAATCGCCCTGGCAGCTACATCCAGCACTTCTCTGGCCAGCTGGGTTATAATTGTAAGACACTCCGATTGTATGAACCAGAGAGCGAATGCAACCTACACGGCAGACTTTCCTCATGCCTTCGATTTGTTGAGGCGTCTTGACTTCGACGCGAGCATCGCCGCGACGTTGTTGCTCTCTGTCCGAATGTCAGAAAATAAGCTTTTCACTGTATTGAACCATACTGAAGTGGAATGCCAGTATGGGCATAATCAGGTTTAGCGATGTGATTGGGAACCGGCCGATACGCTGAGACATAATGAGGACGTAATGAGCTCGTATACGCGAATTCTGTTTGTAAAGTGGATTCAGCGATCGGCAGGAGCTACCAGCAACTGTTCTACTTGGCGGAACGAACGATTTCGCTTTCAGAATGTTCTCTGCAGTGGCATGGGCGCTCTTGTGAGTCGCCCAGGCAGCTTTGAAGCACGGTTGCGAGCAGAAATACACAGGTGCCAGCTTCAACTGGATGCATTTCGGGCATTGCGAGGTGGCCGGCTTCTGGCATCCTGGAGCCGCACACAGATTGGACGACGTCATTTCTCGCCAATGAACGTCAAAAAGACGTCCGTCAAACTCCGCAGATCTAAAAGCGATCCCTTTCTTTCTGGTTCAAATTCGCAATATCCAGTTCTCCGATTCATGTTTGGGTCAATAAAATCTTACTTAAAATCTACTTATCCAATCTTTGAATGACCCGGCCTTGTTCTGCGATAGTTTGTCTCAGTATAGATTTTATTACGCAGAAGCAGCTGACGGTCGATATGAAAATTACGAGTAAACCAGCCTAATCATTCCAACAGAAGGGAAATGATCGCATTCGTTTGCAGCATGCTCATAACCAAAAAACTCCAAAGATAGCGTTAGGTATCCGGAACTACCAGGCTATGTTTGCTTCGGACGGACGCCGAAGATATATTTGCGCAGCGTTGCTGTCAGAATCTGCGCGCATATTGTCGCCCTTACTGAAACGATGCTTATTAATATATTTATCTAATATCTGTCTAAGACAGAATTCACGGTCTTTCCGAACTCAGCTGAAACATCTGATCGTCTGTGCTCACGCCCCATTCACTCCCTGCTAAGCAGCTGGCTCAGCGCCATCGGTTCCTGTTGCTCTCCGTTGCTGATGCCGATCCTCGTCCGCTGCTAACTACCCAACTCTCCTTTCTCGTTGCAGGGCCATGTCGCACAGGAACCGAGCCGAACTCGAGGGCGTTGAGACCAGTCCCGATGGCCGATACATTCGGGTATCTCGTTTTTTTATATGATTCCGGCCACATTTATAATACTGTATACGTATTCAGTTTGACGAAAAACTGGGTTCGGGTGCCTATAAGTCGGTTTGGCTGGCGTACGATACAGATCTTGGCATTGAAGTCGCCTGGAACACGGTCGACCTAAAGCGGCTGCCCGAGAAAGAGAAAAATCGCCTAAAAAGCGAAACCGATATTTTGAAGAACTTGAACCATAATTGTATTATTAACTTTTACAATTCGTGGGAGAACGCCGAGCTCGAGCAGGTGATTTTCACAACAGAAATCGTGACTAGCGGGACCCTAAAACAATATGTCTCCCGATTCAAACCCATTAAGCTGAAGGTCTTAAAGAAGTGAGTGTCTGCTTGCAGGCGCCGGACTGCCTCTTATCGAATGATAAATAGATGGTGTCGTCAGATCCTTCAGGGTCTTTGCTATCTGCATTCGAAAAACCCACCCATTATTCAGTTAGTTTTTCTATTGAATCTGCATTGCGGAGGTCGTTGACATATTGCAGTCGCGACCTGAAATGCGACAACATTTTCATTAATGGGAGTACGGGTGATATTCGAATAGGAGATTTAGGTCTATCGACGATGAGGAATGCCACCCATGCAGCATCAGTTCTGGGAACTCCCGAATTCATGGTCCGTTCGACGATGAATTTTGCTTCGATTTTTTTTAAATGTGATTAGGCTCCTGAGTTGTATGATGAGTGGTACACCGAGAAGGTTTTTTCTATGACTTTTATCGATGTCAACGTGCAGGCTGATGCGATCGTTTTAGGTGGATGTTTACGCATTCGGCATGGTCGTATTGGAGATGATCAGCAATGAGTATCCGTATGCTGAATGTACAAATACTGCTCAGATTTTCAAGAAAGTCTCACAAGTGCGTGCGGCTGTTCCTGCTATTGATCATGTTCTTATTTTGATGCTAATACAGGGGATCAGGCCGGAGTCGCTAAATCGGCTTCAAAGTCCAGGGACTCGTGAGTTTATTGAGCTTTGTTTGGCGAAGAGCAATGTTCGTCTGGCTGCCGAAGAGCTCGCCAAGCATCCGTTCTTGGATCCTCGATTTGTTGACTATAGGGAGCGGTTTCCTATTCCTTACGACCCAATTGTTACCACGACCAATAGCTCGACTCCATTGGTAATGCGGTGTCTAAGTTTCCGAATAGTCGCTTATTCGTTTCAGGTCCCTGTTATGGAATTAGCAGCTGTTGCAGAACATAGTCAGCATTCTCTAGAACAGCGCACAAGTATCTTACCTTGCAGCCCTCGTTATGCTTATTTTGAGCTTTGTCGTAGTTAGTGAAGAAGAAGGTGAACAAGCACCCGAATCCAATGAGGTCAACTTTTTGGAAGTAATTCTAGAAAATACATCGGAGAATATCGCACGAGTGGTTTTGACTTTAGGTATAAAACATGATCATCGTCTGCAATTTTAACTAATCGTTTAAAAGATCTCGGAACACGAAGAAAAGAGGTCAAGTTTCCGTTCGATCTGGGTTCTGATACAGCAGAAGCGGTTGCTATCGAAATGGTCAAAGAGTTAGGTCTTCAACAGTCGTCTGTTAACAAGCTCTCCGATGTCGGTTATCATTGCCTGCTGTTATAACATTAGTGACTTTATGTATAGGGAATCTTTGCTGCCATCAAAGACGAGAAGATCAAATGGAATCAGACCAAGATCCTGCTGGCTCAGAACCGAGCTGTTCTAGACAACTATACGGCTACCGGACAGACTTCGACCAGTCCTGCTCTGAATACCAACTTAGTGCCGGCCGCAATACCTGTTACGAATACCGCTCATCATTCCGTCCCTATGCTGGGCCCGACTGTCCCTCCTGCATTTCCCACTCAATTGGCGCCGTCGTTAAAACCACAGCAGGCGTTGTCTGCGGTCAACACCTCCAATCCGTCCCTGGCAGCCAGTGCTGGGATTGTATCTGGGCTGGCCAACGTTCACTCTAATGTGGCTACCGATGCGGTAATCAAACTCTGACCGGATTCTCCATCGTTGGTTGATTGAACTTGTATTTTACAGCCAATGATCGATCCGTTTACTGGAACGCCTCTACAGCCATCTGCGTCAAACCATCCGGAATCGTTTCAAGTACCCGAGCAGGCGTCATATGCTGTCCAAGCTCAGCAGCAGCCGTTCTCTCCCGCTCCAACGGCTGGATATGCTTCTAATATCCAGTTCCAAGGACAGCCGCCACATGTGCCAAATGCTGCATTCAGCAGCAACACATCGACACCAACCTACGTCTCTCATTCGGCGTCTGCAAATAGTTCGTTTCCGACTCCGATTGCGTCGACATTACCGAAAGCACCGGCCTCACAACCTCACAAAACTCCAAGTATGCCTGCATTAGATTCTTTACTTGTTAGTGTCTCTTCAATGCCAAATATACAAGCTGCTGGTAATGGGGTTGCACCACCCTCATCATTTGCTACGACATCGTACCCTCAGGGACCATCTCCGCTGATATCTGCAGGTTCCTTTTCACAGACGGCGTCGATTCCTTTCGTGGCACAGCCACCGTCATCATTCCAAAGTGCGACCTCGACCGCTTCTGTTGGCGGAACGAGTTCGTTCGGGAATGTTTCCTATCAAACAGCATCATCATTCTCTGCGCCTATATCTTCTCTCTTTCCGAATGCTGCCCCAGGCGGGACCGTACAACCCCCAAATATGCAATTAACGCCTCCTCAGCAGTTACCTGCGAGTGCTACTGTATCGCAGGCGTCGGTTGCTTCGTCACTCACCCAAGCAGGCATTTCTGTCCCGACCTCTCAGGCCTCTTTGACGCTACCGTCGTCTCAAGCTTTTTCAACCGTACCCTCTTCTCACGCCTCAATGACCGCACCATCGTCGTCGTCGCCTCTCTCTCAAACCTCATCGGTTGCATCGTCGCAAGTATTGCCGCCTTCCACCACCCTGGTTATGACACGTTCCGATTCGATCTGCGAACTGGGCCGCTTCGATCCCTTTCTATCAGGCTCCCCGACGGGAACAACACAACCTCCAATCTTACCATCACCTCCTGCCGTTCAACGATTCGTCAAGCGTAGGAGTATTGAAGGTCAGCTTCCTGTCTCTGCTACGATCTTGCTTCTCATCATTCACAGATGTGCAGTTTCCGGAACCGAATCCAGCAGCTAGCGAGGCTCCAGGTATGTCGCTTCTCATTTTTTCATTCAGATCTCAATTTACGTCTATTAGCCTCAAACACATCAACTAACGCCGATAATGCGGCCGGCAGCGCCAACCCTAAACCAGCCAAAATCACTCCGGATCAAGCATTGGATATTTCCAATTTCCTTTCCGGTTTTGATGTCTCACAACTGTCTCCGAATCAGTTAACCGCCCTGAGGGACTTGAGGTCACAGCTGGACGACTCAATTCGTATTGTAGTACAAACGTGCTTGTTTTGTTGGTACTTTTTAACATATTTTCTGTTGCAGTTAAAGACCCAATATGCTGCAATGTATCGGGAAGCGGTCAATAAATACAAGGTGGAAGTTGTGGATAACTTGACAGGATGGGGATTTCCGATACCTCCAATTAATCTAAAAGTTCAGGTGATTTTGAATTATCGCTGGACACAATGTCTTATTGACGTCTTCCTCAGGGTTTGGGTTCGGCTCGAGGAGTTCAACAAGGCGCACCGAAGTCGGTCAATCACTTGTCTAGAAGGACGCGAGACGTTATCAGCCTGGCTCATGGATCATCTAATGATTTGATTTCTTTAGAGTCCAATCCAGCTGGCTCAAATAACCCTGGCCAGACGCCGAATTCGTAAGGGTTAATCGCTGATTCCGTTCTGGGCTCCTGTTAATCGGCACCGTCAGATCGCTGCCTGCAATTCCATCTCAGGCCATGGATAATAGTAATCCCGACCATATATATAATCGTCTGATTCAACCATTTGCTCCGGCAGAATCGAATGCTGATTCTATTAACAGCAACGAGGTGAAGACGGGGAGCAACATCTTGGGCCTAGTACCGGGACCGGGACCGAATTGGCCACCCAAGATTGACACATTGGATCCTTCAATCTGGGATCCGTCGTCTCAGTCTCCGTCGTCGTAGCAAGTGTCCATAACTTTTAATTTACCAGTTGCCTTATTAAAATATATTATACCAGTATGTCTGTTTTGGTGCCTTAAATCTGAGAGCGATCCCCGATCGTTGCCAGTACGATCCTCCAAGGCTCAGACTAATAGTGCGATACGGATCATATTTTCGTAAAAAGTTTCTTGGCCATGCTGGCCGCATGATCGCCCCCAGCGCTGGTTCCCAATGTCGGCCAAACCGCAGAAAGAGAAACGGGTCACGCTGCAGTTCAACTACAGCGATGGCAGCTCGAACGAGGCCAGCGATATTCGCAGTCGACTTAAAGTCAGCCCCGGTTTGGTTGTTTAAATACGGCTCCTATTAAAACTGCAATGAACAGAGCCCGACCGAGATTGCAGATTTCTCGATGCCTGAGGACCTGCCTGAGCTCGAACGGGTCGCACAACTACTCGATAGCCGAAACGAACTGCAACGCCTCGCTGGCGTCTCTGCTGTTGCTCGTTGCGTTCCCGATTTCGGAGCCGCCGCCTTCATCTCACTGTTCAGAAGGTTCAGCCGCGCCGTTCAGCGCGGGGACGCAGAGCTCCAGCGCGAAGTCGATGCTGTTTACGTCGCCGTCAGGAATCACTATTGACGCTGTCTACGCAGGCTGCGAATACGCTCGTTAAAGTTCTACCGGAGGTCAACGATAGCGAGTTCCTGGTGGCGTCGTGTATTCCCTTCATCCAGAAGACGATCCTGAGCATCGATGGGACGATGCCGCAATGGGTTGAGGCTCTAATTGTTGCCGCCATTGCTGCAGATCGGGCCAGTATCGAATCCGTGGCGGCATTCGCTCTGCAATGCTCGGGCGCCGATCAATGTAGCAGTCTTCGGGCGACGGCTTGTCGCCTGTTATCGTGGCTGTGTACGGTTCAGCCAATACGACCCAGCGACATGGCCGAGCTCTTAGAAGCTATTCGTTTTCTGTGTCAGGATATCGATAAAGAGGTGAGGTCGGCAATGGCCTCCCAGCTGGCCGGTAAGCAAAGGGGCTGTACTGAGGAAACCCTAAACCCTAAACCCCTGCGCAGCAGTCGCTAGTAAACTTGACGGGCAAGGACGCGAGCAGGTCGTCCTGAAGGAGATTCTTGAGCTGATTGCCGACGAGGAAATCGTCGTCAAGGTCGGCAGAAGCGGATCTTAACTGAAACTTGATGATCGAACATGGTTCAGGTGGCGGCGTTCTCTGCATTCGTCGATATGATCCCGTCTTTGACGTCGGTGATTGGTTTCGATCGTATTATGAGCAGCGTTATCCGACTCTACAAAGAAGCGGAATCGACGCCATCGTCTGGATTGCAATCGCCTCTACGTCTGGAAGCTGCCCGCCTGCTCGGTTGGTAACCCATGGCCCCGGTCGCTAACCGCTCTGAGACGTTGAGCCTGCAGGTGTGATCTTGCACCGGATCTCGCTGAACAACACGTCGTCTATGGCAATCCATACAACCTATCTACTCGATCTATATAGAACACTGCTACAAGATCCGGCTGCCTCTATCAGGTCTTTTTCGTTTACGTTACACATTCAAAAGAAAGTTCATCAAAATTTTGAGGGTTCCTGATAGACCTCGCCTCTCATTTCTCTTGAAGTTTTTTCTGTCATCATTCTCATAGTTTATGCTTGAATGGTTGCCTTCAAATTGACAGTTGAGTTGGTTTTAGGAGACTTTGTGCATATAATATGCCAGCGGTGGTGCAGTTCTGTGGCCGAGGGCAGAATTCCAGCTATGTGCAATCGACGCTGATCGCCCTGGTTAGCGATACAGACCCGGAGGTTAGCACCAATGCTGGCTGTTCTGGCAGACATTCATGGTTTTAGGTCCGATTAACGACAGCATGTGGATTCCACGAGCTGTTGTCGTTGGTGGCGCGTGACAAATTAACCATGCTGCTAAAGCCATGCTTCTTCAAACTCTTGAAAGACGCCGACCTTCGCGTTCAGATCGCGATCGTCTCGCGAATTGATGAGGTCTGCTTCCCTGCTGCATAGACTGGCTTTCTAATGCTGCCACTGCTGCTGCTTCAGATTGTAGCTGCGTTTCGGAAATTCGAAGGCCATCAGGAGACGAATATGGCACTGGCCCCGATGGTGCCAAAATCGCCTTTGAGCGACGTTAGCGATGGCCTTGATGCTGCAGAATCGAATATGAACTCTGAGGAGCGGATCCTTCGAGCTCTGCTCGAATACGAAACCAGGCTCGATCTTCGCTGGCGAGAGCGAGAGATTCTCTTCAAAAAACTAGGTCGGCTTTCACGGAAATGAAGAATTCCAAAGCGCTGCTTTGTAGTTTTAAGCATGCTTGTCTTGACCTGATGAGTCCTTTTTCAGGAGCGTTGTGTTCGGTGCTAAAGCCGGAGCTGATCTTGCAACTATGGAAAGAGACGATTCTGCAGACGATGCACAGCGACGCCCGGCCGGTTCAGCTGGCAGCCGCCACGACCTTGGTCGTCCTAATGAGACACCAGACCCGATGGGTGACCCGGATTGAGATCTGCCAACACCTCATCAATGACTTCTGTCAGGTGAGCAGCCTCTTCCATCATTACAATCAATTTTTAGCAATAATTTTCAACGTTTCTGATGGGGGTTGCTCTTAACATGTTCATTCTGACGATGGTGTTTTCAGTCAACAACCAGCACCGACCGCTTGCTGTTTCTCGATATCTGCCCGGTCGTCTCCGAGCATTTCAGTCGCCGATGGTATCGTGATCGTATACTGGACAATGCCATTAGCCTCTCCGACGACGATGTGCCCGCCGTTCGCGCCCGAGCCTGTCAGCTGCTACCTGAGCATCGTCGACAATTCGGTTCTCAACCTGCTAGCGACGACGAGAGCAGTGAACGCTGCACGACGAGCGTATCGATGCTGGATAAGATCGTCGAGCGCCTCTCCATTGACACAGATCAGTATGTTCAGGTTGGTTGTTCCACTTCATTATCGACCAGGAAATATGAAATTTATTAATTAGGAAGCGGCGCGTGTAGTGTCGAGAAATTTGTGCAATGCCAGCTCGGCTGATCCAAATTACGAGAGCGTCGATCGGGCGAAAGAGGCTTCGGAAGAAGCCGTCTTCCATGACGATTGCAGTAATTTCAGTGCTGATTTCTTTAAAATTAAGAAATCGGTCTCGATGTCTAGTCTTACCGACCCAGTGCCGACACCAGTGACAAAGCCTCCCATCACTGGGGCGCCAACGAAGGGATCGCTAACGTCGATGTCGAGCTCGGCTATGACGACAAGTGCAGCAATAAAGGCAAGAGCAAAAACGAAGGTAGAGAGAGAACTTACAGGAAAATTTACGCATTTCTAAAGCTTCGTTGTGGTCAGGCCAGGAAACAAGCGTTAGAAGCATCTAAGGTAACTACAGAGACCAGCAGCGACTCGAAGCACGTCAAAGTCCCAACCTTACCTACACGATTTATCGGAAATGTGAGCAGCGTAAAAAGTCCAAAATCATCCCATAGTAGTAGTATCCCAAATGGAAAGAAACGATGAAAATAAAAAGTCAAAGTGAGACAGAAACAAAAAAGCCAGGCGATTTCTCGACAATGAATTTAAAGACAATGCCAGCAGTGTATTTAGAACAATAGAGTAGCTTAAAAGATTAATTGTGTCGGGCGATGATGACATGGATTTTATCGGATCCCACAACCTAGATTTCGTTTAGTTATGTTGGCGAGACCAGACAAAGCTAAATACCAGTTTGGAATCTTCAGCAACTTTGACGGCAACCTTCTCACTGTATTCTGAGATATCCTGGATCTTGAGTCGCAATGCGTTTTCGATATATTCATAGTAGTCCGCGGAAATGCCTGATGCATAGACAGAAATCGCATCTTCGATCTTAAGCTTCGCCTCTTTGCGCATCGACTGGATGTAAGCAACGATCGCACGAGCAGAGCCTTCAATAAGACATGATTCTGCGCCAATAAAATATTAGAGAACTGTAAGTCATAACGACCAACGATTTTTACCGTCTGGATGCCGAGAAATAATGACAACAGCATCACCAGCTGATTGCGACACGAACATCTCGTTATCGCCAACAAACGAAGTGACGATGTTGACTTCTGACAACGAGATGGATTCGCCAGCAACGTCAACGGAGCCCGAAGCTTTCAAGCTCATAACCTGGTCGTGTGGAAGCTTGACCAATGCGTCAGCGACTGCTTTACGTTTTGAGCCCAATCGCTTGCCGAGCGCCTTGTTATCGGGTTCGACACTCAAAGAAATATAACTTGCGACTTGAGAGCTGAACTCAACCGATCGAACATTGAGTTCTGTCTCAATGTAGGAGCGCAGCGAAGTGCAAGCCTAAAGAACATCGTTTAAGTTATCTGAAAGTGAAAATTTAATCAAACAATTAACCTCCATTAATTCCTGATTTTGAGTGACGACAATGCAGGTCGGGAGAGGCGTGCGTAAAGAGACGTTGGCTTTCTCACGGGAGGCACGACCCAGATCGATAACGATCTGCATGTGAAGGACACGTTGCTCAATCCCGACATCGCGTGAGCTCTCGTCAACCTAAAGCAGAAAATAAGATCAGTCCACAAAGAAATTTCCAAGTTACGATATACCTCAGGAATCATATCGAAGTGGACAGTATCTTGACGTCCAGAAGACGGCAGAGCATTCTTTAGGTTGCGATACAGATGATCAGCCAAGAATGGAGTGAAAGGCGCCATTAAACGAGATACTGTTAACAGAACATGGTACAGAGTGCGAAGTGAGTTCAAACATTGATCACGAGTGACATCAATGCCCTTGATACGATTCTTGTTCAAACGGCAATACCATCGCGACATGCGATCCAAAAACGTCAACAGATGGGGAAGGACTTTATCTGATCGGACGATGAATGAGCAAGAAGGTACACCAAAAAGTTAAAAAAATAGTCCAACCTAGATGATAGAGCCCCATTTCCCGACGAACATCGAAGATGAGTGTCTGTAAAGAAGACATGATCCATTTGTCCATAATGTTATCGGTACGGTGGAAGATGGAAGAGTCCGGAGTGAACGAAACCCGGTCTTGCAGAGCAAGCCGGCGAGCCTAACAGAAGCTCAGTAGAAGATAGATGCAGCAAACCGCAACCGAACCTGGGTGATGAACAGCGAGAATACATTGTACCAGGGCGTCAGAATGTCTTTGACAACACCGTGAACACCATCTTCGCGGAATCTCAGAGGCTCTCCGCAAACAACAGGAGAATTGATCATGTACAGTCTCAATGCATCAGCGCCTTAGATACGGCATGAGCAACGATTAAAGCACAGTGCAGATAAGGATCACCATATTTGGTAACGACTTCCATAGGATCCGGGTAATTCTTCAACTTCTTCGACATTTTGCGTCCATCCTATACACAACGATCAATTTCCAATCCGAGCGATGCTGTGATTGGAAGAGCCATACCGCAGCTAAGACGAGCCCGTTTACGACAAGGTTCTTGAACGGTGGCGAATCGAACAAAGCCGTTGAGCAGACAAGAAGAGTATAGAACCAACCTGAAGAAAGAATTGAGCACACTGATATCATCAGCTCAATTAGATTGCCAAAACAACCTCGCGTCTGATCGAGACCCTCTGCAATAAAATCCGCAGGGAATCCACTCTGAAACGTTTCTTGGTTTTCAAAAGGGTAATGGCACGATCCGTAAGGCATTGAGCCAGACTCGAACCAGCAGTCGAACACATCTGAAATGAAACATTTTTAGACTCATTGAACAGGAATGAGACGTATTGGGCGACCTTCAACTCGTTTTAGCTGTCCTTTTCCCATCGACGAAGGGATGGTAATCTGATCGATATGATGACGATGCAGGTCAGTAATGGGCACTTTCCAGCCGCTTCGTTCTTGAAGTTCTGCGATCGAGCCGATGAAGACGACTTCCTCGCCGTCATCGCTGACCCAGACGGGCAATGGCGTGCCCCAGTATCTGTATCTTCGTGAGAAACACGACCGGACACTCGCTCATATCGATAGCTGACCGAGTGCGCGACACCGACCAGTCTCGAGCATCTTTCAGCCAGTTATGGAAACGCTTTTCCTTAACATGCGCCGGGACCCAGTACGTCTTCTCGTTGTGTTCAAGCAAACGATCGCGAATTTTCGGGACGTTGACGAACCACGACGGAACCGCTTTGTAGCTGGAACAGCATTCAGTCAAGTTGGTACGAGTTGGTTTTGGCAATTACATCAATGGAGTGTCACTACGCCAGCAGTGAGGATACTCGTGGCTGATGGAAGTCTCGCGAATTAGGCGGCCGTTCTTCGTCAGCAGACGGATGATGTCACGGTCAGCCTGAATCGGGTCAGATCCAGTCGAAGTGACGAGTTCGAGGAAGAACCTCTTTGACGTAACGGCCAGCGAATTCAGGGACTTCCTTAGTGAAACAACCGGAATCATCAACAGGGCAGACGATACCGGCGCCACGCTCAATGACGCCGTTCTCCAACATGACGCGATAATCGTCCTCACCTTCGGTCCGATATCAGAAACAGAATGTGAAATATGGATGTCGATTACCGAACGCAGGCGCCTGATGAACGATTCCAGTACCCGAATCTTCTTCGACGTAATCATCGGCGACAACGACGAATGCGTTGGGATGGTCGGCAAAATAGGGGAAGATCGGTTGATACCGAAGTCCAACTAAATCTTGGCCGACAACAGTGGCCAAAACCGTGTATGGAGCCGTAGCATTTGATCTAAGGACACTTTAAGAAAGAGCTAAGAATAAGCACATTGATTAAGACTTCTTGGATTTTTTCGCATAAAGTTGTGAGACAACCCGAGAAGAGCCAATGACATAATGAGCACCGGTTTCTGCCAAGAACGTCAGAAATATAAAGAGATGGCGATTCGTCGCTGTACCCGCATCCTTGATGACATCATATTTCATTTTGGCATTCACACAGAGAGCCAGGTTGGACGGCAGAGTCCAGGGCGTTGTGGTGAACGCCAACAAAGAGGCGCCGAATAATGGACTGCCCTCTTTTGCGTCCAAGATCGGAAACGAAACAATGATAGCCGGATCCGACACGGTCTTGTAATTCTGTCCCTAACAAAAAAATGAAACGAGCTCTTCGATCGAACGACGACGTTGTACTTTCTCGAAATTCGATAAAGGTGTGTGGCATGCAGTCGAGTACGGCATCACCTTAAAGCCCTGATACACGAGGCCTGAAACGAAATATTTCAATGTAAAGCATGATTTCATATTAACAGAAACTTCTCGTGAAGAGCAAAGCGGAAAGACATCTGGCATTTGTTACCTTTCTCCTGCATCTGCTTAAACACCCACCAGGTCGATTCCATAAATTCGGGATTCATAGTGCGCCAGTCGTTCTCCATATCGATCCATCGTCCGATACGTTCGGTGACGGTCTTCCATTCACTGGAATACCGCTGCACAATGGATCGGCATTCCTCATTGTACTTGTCAATGCCCATGGCTAAGACTTGATCTTTCGACGTGATTCCGAGCTTCTTATCGATTTCGTATTCAACCGGAAGACCATGACAGTCCCAGCCAAATCGCCGCTCAACATGGTGACCTGCAGGATTCTAAGCGAAGGCTATAACCTAAGATTTCGCCTTCACCTGTTTGATGAGCATACCGGGTCACAGTATCCTTGATAGTTCCAGCCAAGATATGGCCAAAATGAGGTAGACCAGTAGCGAACGGTGGCCCATCATAGAATGTATACAGCGGGCGATTTTCGGCTTTCGAGCGACGCATGGATTCATGAAAGGCGTCGCATTCCTTCCATTTCTCCAACGTCACCTGCTCTTCATCGGCGAATTTGCATGAGCCGACGGGCGGAGTAAACACAGGATCGCAGACGGGTTTGGTCATTTCGGAAGATCAAACACGAAATGGGCAAGAGGGAGGGAACATTACACAGAGGCGACCGGAGCGGACTCCGCTGCGCAGCCACTTTAACCATCATTACAGTGGCCTCTCCATCCATCGGCGCCGCCGCCGTTCGTGACAGTTCCATTGCCATACCCAACTTGTCTTGGCGGCTGGCGTTCTGCTACGATCCAAAGGGTATTCAAGCAAGTCATTTGTTTTCCCTAAATCTATATGCTGCTTGGAAGATTCTTCTAACCCGATGTTTTAGTTGCGTTAATAGTCTTTGAAAAACTGTATACAGGCCTAAAACGTGCTTTTACGTTTGTCTGGTTTCGGTTTCCTGTAACAATACAAATGCGTGTCTGTCATGTCTATGTTTGTGATGGGATGATCAACAAATAGAGAGTCTGAGACGGCCCCGATTATGACTTGGCCAGTGTAGGCTGAGACACACAATTGCCAAACAACCCTGAATGATTGGGGCGCTTACTGATGCGATTCTGACCAGGCCTGGTGGAATCGCTTCGTTAGTGGCGCTGGTCACATCCTGTCTATTATTCGTGCCTGTGATCTGGGTGGACTCCGACCTGGGCCCAATCCGAGACGAGAAACGACCAAAGCCGATCCTATCCGATGGGGACCGGTACCTGCTGATCCATCATGCCGACCAGGCTGCCCATATTGCTACGTTTAGGGAGACTGATAGGGAGGCCATTGGTATCGCTCTATGGAATGTCTCCATTGCCGTTCCAGACGCCAACGTCACGTACAACGGCGTGGCATTACTTCGCCATGATCGGATCGATTGGCGATTCTTCATCGAATTCTGGGTGAATCCGAAACCGCTGGAACTCGTCACCGATCTGCTGGAAGACGAACGAGTCTGTCTCCAGACATGTTTCTATATGTTCCATAGCCATCGTCATCAGCTAATTCCCCTGTCATACGCCCATGTTTATATGGAATCAATCCGACCCAAAACCAGCTTTCAGAAATGACGGGAGAAGATGCACGTTGGGGTTTATTCAGTTAGCCAGGGTGGAAATGGCAGATGGAGGTGGGATATCTATGGCCATGACTCCCAAGATAAATTAATATGGTTGACGTGATGGCAGTTCTCACACTGCCAGTCCTGCAAGCCGTTCGGCAGCGGATGACGATATCGACAAGATTTACAGTGAGCGCCAAGCCCGGACCCGATCTGGGGCGCTTGCTGGATCGCTTTGTAATTGAGATAGGCCATGATTTCCATGATCTCGTAATACGAATGCCGGGGCTCTTGCTGTTGATGCACCATACGATGATGACTCTGCTGGAAGAACTCGTCGACGAGGCGGATCTGATGTTCGTGTAGAGATGGGATGGCGGATTCGTCCAGAGCGGTGTTCGACCGGGTCAACATGATCGACTAGCAATTCCAATGTGCAGATTATCAGCTTCGTCGATGTTTCACTAAATGGAATTTAAAATATGCCTCAAACGGAGATCAAAGCGCAGGCTGTTCGTGCGCGAGATGAGGCTCTTGACTCATTCGAGCAGCCGATGACGTCACGGCGTCATCGTCATGGCTGGGACCACCGAATTACTGCTGCGCCAGACAACGGCGGCAATCGCATTTGAACCCGTACATGTAGTAGAGGTAGGAGCGCCGCTGCTGCCAAGATAAGTTCGGATCCACGTAACTGATACGAAGCTCGTCGCCAGGATTGATGTCCTTAAGGGCGATGCTTTCTATATTACCACCAACAAAATCGTCGCTGATCTGATGCGGCAATGAGCATTTTGTAGTTTTTACAGCACATTGGATAACCTGGACGTTCGGATCGCATGAATGGTTCATGAGCGCCAGCAATTTGGGTACGACCACGGCACGATCGGCAATCTCGATGGAGTTCAGATGAACCACACCCAGAACGCGAGCGAATGTTTCGAACGGGAATAGGTCCGATATCGAGCAAGAACCGGGTCGAATGTGTTGCTGGACGATGTCGATAAAAATCTTCCAATCGAGATGGACTTCATTGATATGATTCATCTGGGCGCTTTGCAGGGTTGACAGCCAATCGGGAATCTCCGGCTGCCCTATTGGAATGCTAAAGATCTTTGAACGTTTTACAAAAAACGGATATAACCTGAGAGAAATCGTCGGAGGATTAGCCTGGCTGTCATTGTTGGGTAAGTTGCCGTCGATTTCCAAGCCACATCGTCGAACCAAGATCTGGTCGTCGAACTCCCATAATATTCGTCACAAGGATTTTCTGTCACATTTGTATCAGCCCATAAATGAAAGTTGCTGATCATATCGAAGCCTGCCATGGATCGTCAGGCTGCAATCTGGGCAGATGCCGCCGCGAGACAGGATCATTTGTGGTCGTTCCGCGTGAATTCGGTCACCTTCTCGAAACTTGAACAGTGCAAACAACCCCCGCCCTCGATCGAGCCCCGATCGACGAATGGCGATGCATGCAGACACAGCCATGAGCTTAGTCGATCCGCAAGCGAATGCGCAAAGTGGCACTGATCGCCCGCCATTCGTGGATAAACAGCAATACGTTTGCAAGCTGAATGTTGTAGACAATAAAATAAATATTTATTATAGGCTGAAGGGAATCTCAATCTGTAGATGGATCGCGATTACTGGCAATTGCAGCTAAATAGAGCAGGTTTTCTTGCAAGCGTTGCTGATATCTGAATATAACAGCAATCAAAACAGGATTAAGTCGTTGCAAAGCAGAGGTTACTTGACACAGGTATTCAGGTCGCCTACATTCTGCAACTGAACAATTGCTTTCAGCAGCAGCTGATTCTCCTCCAGATACTGCACCCGTCAGAATCGTCATAGGACCATGGTCTGAGCTGAAACCTACCTTATCCATCTGCTCGTGGGAACACATGATTGCTGAGCGCTTGCTTCTGCCGGCATTCTGATCCGGCATGCGTCAGAAGTACCGACCTGAAGAAAGATTAGATCTACGCAATCTGTATTGCAAACCTGGTCATTGTTCCAATTTTAATCTTTATTTAAACATTGATTATATTATCCAGGGCCATCGTTTGCATCGGTTGTATTTGTAACATGCGTCTTCGAACCTTTTAAAAGCATGGACCACCAGGCAACCTGACGGGATCGTTTTCTCCAAAGCTTCACGTTGTTTATAACCCGCATTGGATTTAGCCTTGATACATCCATATCAAATTTAGCGAACGTTGGCAGCTTATAATCTGTCACGAATATCAGCTCTAATAATCTGTTCGTAAT
Organism: Polymyxa betae; assembly: GCA_003693705.1. Taxonomy (NCBI): domain Eukaryota; phylum Endomyxa; class Phytomyxea; order Plasmodiophorida; family Plasmodiophoridae; genus Polymyxa; species Polymyxa betae. The sequence goes on from RBZT01000705.1 coordinate 55,029, forward strand.
TGAATCGGGACCTGGTGTGAGATTATTTGACGATCCAGGAGCGTCTAATTGGATATCATTGTGATCGAAAATGGCTTTGGGTTGCTGAATTTCATACAGAGACGCTATCATTTGTTGTAGCGATGATTGCAGCAGATGCGGACCGAGATTTAAAACGACTTGTGTCAGAGCCGATTTAGAATTACACTAAGAGACATCACTCTGAGAATCGTACTTCTTTTAGAAGCAGGAACTTATGATTATACCTGAAGCAAATGTTGGCGAAGGCAAATCAAGAACCCAACAGCGTATTGAGATAAGTTCTCCCATCGAGCTAATATTAGTTGATCCCAAATGAACATCATTGTTGGAATTGAGCAGCATCGAACGAAGCAATAACGGAATATTTCCTCAAATATGCCCTGAAAATTCGATTGTTCAATAAAATGATAAACGTTCACCAAACCAAGCCTACTTCAAGCGTGTAGACGAACGAACCTGAAACTACCCTTTTTACACCTGGTAGCGATTCGGAAGTAGTTGAAGATTGGTGATTTAAGACAGACGAAAGTAGCTGTGATCAGATTTAACATCAATCTACAAAAACAGACTTCCATACTCGATAGAGTTCCGGATCTTTAGTCTTTAACAGATCATTGAAGTCCAGCATAAACGTCTGAAAGAATTCGGGGTCATCGATTCGGGAACAATAGCAGATTCTCTCTAATGCGACCATATGCTCAAGAACATGCCCAGGAGCACTCGCTCCTTCTGAGCTATCTATAAACTGTATAAGAAATCATGCCGAATGACTGCCGAGTTGTACTTTGAACATAACAGATTAAAGGTGGGAATATGAGGTAATAATGAACAGGTTGTATTGGCGCGATCTCTTTGTCAAAAAACGACAATACAATCCTCATCGTCCTTACAAGTGCAGTGTTGGACATGATATCGGGATATGTTGCAAGCAACACTGATTTACACTTAAAACAGGCGATCCTTCATTAAATGACATCCGACAAACGACTTTCATGCCTCATCGTACCTTATCAGCTATTTTGATCTCCTCCTCTCTCAAGATTTCTGATCTGGTCAGCTGGTAATCCTGCAGACGATGAGTTCTTGAATTGTATTTTAATCGCAAAGCAAACCTCGAATGACGCGCGAATAGAAGGCATTGATAAACAAAGCCTCCAGGCCTAATCAATTCTCAGAGTTATGTTCTTTTAAAGAGCTTCTTTTTACGAAAGGTCTTAGCGTTGAAGTCAGCGGAACATTTCTCAGAATCTGCAGTTGTTGCAGAACCTTTTCAGGTGTCGTATCGGGGGTGTCTGTGATAAGCTTGGCGGCGCCTGCAGATGAGATTTCAAGAATCCGTTCTAATCTTGTCCGATTGGGAAACAATTCTTTGCCGACAGAATCAGCTGCAGTCATCACTGCCTGATCAACAATGTTTGACAATTTTCTTATGAAATTCGAATACGAGGGCGAAGACGAAACTATATCGAGTTAAAAGATCCATAGTTTATATCTCTACATACTAACGGCGATCCTCTAGCTTGCTCATGTAAGCAGCCTGCTCATCAGGAGACAAATCTGAAAAGTGTCCAATCCGATCCTCGGCCAGAATCTGCAGCAATCGCTGATATATGCTATGCGACATCGCCTCCCATTCTGGAGACTCCATAGTCGTATTACGACAAGCATCTAGCCATGAAGTTGCCATCACTGGCAGACTGAATAGCAATGTGACAATATGCTGTTGGACATCATCATGTCAATAAAGGGCTGCGGGCGGCCCCAGATGGGGCCATGGGGTCTTAGTCTGCACTGTACCATGAGAGAAGTTTTCAATTCTGTTAGAGGGCAGCTACATACAATAGACAGAGCACGCATTCGCAATTGTTGATTGTTCGGGGACCATGACCGGCTTTGCTGTTGGACAGCGAGTCAAAGCAGCCGATGACCACGCCAAAGGCACAATTCGGTATATTGGTGGTGTACAGGAGACTGTTGATGTGGTGAAGCGTTTCGTGACAACTTCTTGATCAGGTCGAAGGAAGTTCGGGGGAATGGCTGGGCGTCGAATGGGATGACCCTTCTAGAGGGCGCCATGATGGTGCGATCAACGATCAGCGCTACTTCCAATGTCAATTTAACGGGGCCGGTTCTTTTATAAGGCCAAAGCGATGTGTCCGTTCTGTGAGTTTCCTACAAGCAGTACGAGACAAGTATACAACCTGTCCTGGTTAGGGATTTGCTGCTTCAATTGTGGACCTGGCCTCAATGTTTTAGATCAATCTGAACGTTTTTTTATCGGGAAAAATTCTGAAGCGAGAGGGGAATTTAAGATACCGGTTACTTTTGTTGGTGAGCGGAAAGAGATCGATTCATTCACTAAATATGAACGTTGGCTTTAGGGGAGGATATAGTCGCTGCTCAGCAATCTCAGCTTGAGAAACTTGCATGCGTTTCTGTTAGAGGAATGGAAGTATCGACTGTGGAATCAAACATTTTAGATATCCTGAAGAGTAACGCCATCAAATGTTCTGGCATTTTGACTGTTTAAATTCACCTGCCAGATCTGAAGGAAGTCGACCTTGAAGATAACCTTTTGACTGATTGGGAAGATGTTTTTCGCTTATGGCCTAATGTCGTTGAGCTGAGACTGGGCAAGAACAAACTTTGTGCAACAATTCCAAGCTCTGTTCTTTTGAACGCTTCTGAAGTGCCTTCTAAGTTGCAAAAACTGGTGCTAAATTCAGTTGAAAACGCTTGGGGTCATGTTAGTTGAAAGCTGATTTTATCTCTTTGCTGGTATTAATTGCTCCGATACAGGTTTGCGACTTGGCAAGACACGGATGCCTGACTTCATTAATTGAACTCTATCTGGGCGATAATCGCATTGAGACATTCGACAATGTGCCCGAATCTGGCCTAGATCGCTTAGGACTTCTAGATTTAACAGGGAACTGTATTTCTGATTGGAGTGCGTTGACACCTCTTTCATGTTTTCCATCGTATGTTGTTGGAAGTGACAGTTACTGTCAATGCTAATTTCTCTGTTTGCAGGTTGTCTACCCTTGTTGTAGATAAAAATCATCTGGAATCGATTGGTCCGATCAGTCCTAACGACTTCCCCAAGCTTGTCTCTCTATCTTTATATGGCAATCGTCTCTCTTCAATTGACTGCTTCAGCAGTCTACAAGATCTTTCGTCATTAAAGTCGTTACGCATTCAAAACAACCCGGTTGAAGTTCAAATTGGATTTCGACTTCTTCGAGGATTCTGTTAGTGGTTCGGCTATTATAATGACGTCGAGTAATTCTGACCTCGGATTAGTAATAGGATTGTTGCCGAACCTGGATACGTTAAACAGAAGCGAGATAACCGCAAGAGAAAGAGCCAATTCCGAATTCGAATTCATGCGCTTATGCCAATCTGAGACGAGCGCGTTCCATCGCGGCCCCCGGCATCTAGAGCTTCTGAAAAAATTCGACAGTAGGTTTCATTTACTCTAGTTCAGCGGTGTTACTGAGATGTTTAGGTGCAATAGATAGGAAAGACCCAAATTCTATGGCTCCAGAGCAACCAGCTACGCTTTCTTTAAAAATTAGGTCAAATTTATCATCTTCAATGACAATGGCACCTGCTATTCGAAATGTTTTACAATCCATGAGCCTAGACTTAATCACTCAACTGGCCCGGCGTTACTTCAAAATCGAGCAATCTGCCGAATTGGAATTATATTATCATGACCCAGATTCAGGCTTCCCTATTTTGCTAGACGACTGGAGTAAATCGTTGGAGTTTTATGCAGTACGTTCTGGTGGGGAAATTATTGTCGAATCGAAAGGAAAATCAATCATCAGATAAATTGTTGCTCTGTGATCTCTGTGATCATACTTGCTCAAACATTTTTCGGAATATAGGCTCTTTTATTTAGCTCACACAGAAACAAGTGGCCATTTCAGGAAAATAGTTTTCCGACCGGCAGGATCATCGTTAAAAGTGAGGCTGAATTTGGTTCTACCCGATGGCGAATTCTGAGCGTAGGTTTCCAGTTGTCCAATAATCGGACAGCCTCGACAATTGTGATCGTTGAAAGTGTGCTTTACATCTGAAGCTAGATAGTGATCCGTATCCACATGGACCAGTTCGAAGACAGAATCCTGCTTCCAATATTTGCCGGAACATATTAATTTCCAGTTATCGCCGGTGTCGCTTACTTCATCGTTGCCAAAGCAGCTAACCTAGAGTTGGGATTTTGGACAATCATCTATCTAAAACAGAATAGCAAAATACCTCTTGATTTTTTGATAGTGGCGATTGATGCAGATGGCTGTGTAGCCATGTTTTCGTTGCGATATGCTTCAAACGAATGGTGCTACCACATTCCACAGGAGTGCCTAATAGTCAAAATTTATATATACAGAAGCTCGGAACGCTTGGAACTATTACCGTTTGGTTTCTTCGGCAATCCATAACCGTTGTGTAATTCAAAGAAGTTGTCAGACCGCCCAACAACATTTGCATCTCTATATATCATACTCAATCACATTGTAGATCCTGAAATGGTGGATTTTACCGACTTTGAGATACATGTGACAGATTGTTGTCCAGAGCCTGACCCCCATTGGATTTTGTGTGAATGCAGAACAAACGTGCTCGCTTTATGAACGATTTGAACCGTGTCTTGATACCCGACCGTATCTAAGCAGGTCGTCAGCATTTGGCATCCCAATCCAATCCAGCATCCATCCGACCCGAGGCAACCTGCTTGGCGCTGGCCAACGCCAGCTGACTGATAATGATAACCGATACTAGTAGCATGGTGGAAGTATGTTAATGAGCCCGACTGTCTATAAACAATATCAGCGAGAAGGTTGCACCAAGTTCCAACTTTCATCCACTACAGTACCACATCTAACTTTTATTATCAAATCGTAGCTAATATGACCATTGAAGAACGAATCTGAATTCTTGACCTGTATGCAAATCAAACCACTTAAGAAGATGTTGCATTTTTTGTAAGCGACACCGTTTAGTTTTGGCCTGGTGGAGGATGACCGAATAAACGAATAGCGTCAGGCGCTACCAGTTTGGCAGTGAATTGGTTTATAGGCATTGGCAGTGTCTGGTGTGCTATTAGACCTCATTTTAATGATAATTAAGGCAGCCACACCCCGGCATTATGCGTCGCATAATGGCAGTCGATGTTGAGCACCTTTATGACCAGATTCATCTTAGGGCTGAGGCGTCCATCATCGAAGCTCTCGACATCGTCGACGAGGCATTCCAGCAGTTTCGGTAATTGCTTCGTTGAGTTCGTGTAGTTTGTAATTCGGCTGTAGGCTGGAGCAGCTCGCATTTAGCTTCAATGGTGGTAAAGACTGCACAGTTCTATTATATCTGCTGGCAGCCTCACTAGCGAAGCGTCGAAAATCGGACAAATCGTATACGCCCGATGCCGTCACGACTGTCTACTTCCATCGATATGATGACGAATTCTCCGAATTAATTAACTTCATGCACTATATCACCAATAAGTTCAGTGATTGGTTCAGCTCTTTTTTACAGATTTGAATGGTTTCGTTCCAGGTTCGGTTTCGCTCTGAAAACGTGCCATCGTGCTTACCGTGAGGGGTTATTCGAGCTGGTTCGGGAGCGCCCGAGCTTATCAGCGGTTTTCATGGTCAGATGTCGATCTTTTCGTTTCGTGAAAAAACAACGAACATGTTTCAGGGCGTTCGTCGCTCCGATCCTTATTGTGAAAATCTGTCGGCGTTCGCGCCTTGCGATAAAGGATGGCCTGAGCTTGTACGGATATGCCCCATAATAGGTATTTCTAAGACAAACTTATAGCACGGTTTGCTAAGCCATACTAGATTTGTCATATGCAGAAGTCTGGTCATTCTTGAAATCGTTCAATCTGGAATACTGTTCGTTATATGACTCGGGCTATACTTCGCTTGGTAGCTATCTTTTCGATGGGTTATGAAGCGATTTTCATCTGCCGTTCAGGTTCTATGGCAGAAACCATCCCAAATCCGAATTTGAGAATAAACGCCGATGGACACAAGTGACCTCATCTTCGTTCAACTTGTTGTACTCTAATCTGGTCTTAGGCCAGCTTTTATGCTTGAAGACGGCGATCAAGAAAGAGCAGGTCGAGTGCCGAAGGGAAAATCATGATCTGTTCTATCTATTATTAATTGACTGTATGAAATATCAACTGGGATTACTGTATAAAAAATCGAAAATTGAAACTCGAAATCTAGATTCTGTAGAGCTGTTATGCGATTGTGAACTTGCGCAGATTAGTTCAAGACATCATGCGATGTCGTCATCGAGCAGCTCAGATACTGACGACGGCAGCACTGATGCATCCCAATCGCCGCTCGCATCGGTGCTGGGCAAACGGTCCCGAGACCGAATGGCGATAACGTATTCGGATGCCGACCGGTATCGGTCGGTCTGCTATGAATTGCTCGATCGCTTGAACCATCATCGATTGAAAGCATCGGTATCGATCACAGATGCATCATATAGCTCGAATGGATCCTTGAGATCTGTATCCTGCCAAAGTCAGATCGACTCTGTATGTTTAGAGTTTCGCTATTTGATGCAGGATTCTGTCCCTGCTGTTGCGAGCTTATTTGTGTCCATTCCAAATCGACTCGAATCGACTCCGGTGTTCAGTTGCAAGCCGATTTCTCTCTCGCCGGATTCAAACGATACGGCTTGGATCGAATCGCGTCAGTTCGCTTTAACCGAACGCGATCTGCAGGAAATCGCCTCGTCTCTGGATCTCGACGCCCACCAGGCTCTGTCAATCATATTTGCATCGGTCGGCATCGATCTGTGTAATCCAGCAGCGATCTCCAGCCGACCTGGCTGGTTGCAGCACTATTCGAACACGATTTCCGGATTCGAAATCGATCCTGCCTATGAATCCGAGGATTCCAGTGAAAAACGACAATCTGCCCAACTCGGGCGACGTCTTAAACGCCAAAAGCAAGAAAACGATCACATCCTTCAGCTTTATCTCGATCATGTTTGGAAACCGCTATGAGCGCTCGAGCATTAAAACCCGGCATTGGACAAAGAGTGTCACATAGCTTTATTTGAAAGTACTTTCTCAAAGGACTCGGCCGGTAGCATCGACATTAACCCAGGCGGTAGGTTCGCTATCAGAGATGTTCAGCGTTCTCATGGTCAGGCGCAGCTGCTGAATGATGTCCGTCTTCGCCTGCGGCAGAATGGACTCATGCCAGGTCAACCGATGGAAAAATTTGAACGTGATCACGAGAGAAGCGCCGTCGTCGAGTCCGTCCATCAGCATGACGACCTCGGGCTTCCACGAATCCGAATGCTGGCGTACGTAATCCAGCATCAGCTCGCGAAGCTGCTGAAGCTTGTCGGGCTCCGTCGTATAGGCGATGTTCGCCTTGAAAACGATCACGGCTGGCCCGGCACGTCGATGGTTGAAGATGGGCATCTTTGACAAAGCCGAGTTCGAAATCATTACCAGCTTGTGATCGAGGCCGACGAAATCGGTCGTCATCAGCGAGATGCGAACCACGACGTAACAATCGCCATCGATCTGCACGACGTCGCCGATACCGTATGGGCGTCGAACCGTGACGAACACGACCGATTCGACCAGATCGGTGACCGACTGCGAGATCGCGAAGGCGATCGTCGGCAAGATCGCGGGCAGGGTCAGCATGAGTGTGTTCATGGGGAACCCGAACGCCCAGAACAGCAGCAGCAGGCAGGCGACCAGGAAGATGGCGTTCATGGCTGTCTCAGCGATGTCGGCCGCATTCAGGAAGCTTTCGACTTTGTGATGGAGATCGGCTCGATCCGTGTATAACGTCTGCACGCAGACGAAGAACTCGTCAGCTGTGATCGGAGAGTAATCGCCTAATAGGCCATATTCAGTGATCTTGTGTTGAACGCATCATTGAGACGGTACCATCGGTTCGTTTGAAAAGCGTCTCGAAACAGCGCTCGATGTCGGCGTCCTGGACGCCAAGGATGGTGCGGATTCGTGGAAAGCTCAGTTTCTCGCTGGATGTGAAAACGGTATCGCGAAGGCCGGCAGCGACAAGGCGCATCTACACAGCGCATTTAACAAATCTAATGACATCAATTTGTGAGAGCGAACCTGATGTGACGAAGTGATCTCGATCATGGTGTCGGGCGAGTATTCCCAGCAGCTGGCCCCGTCACGTTCGACGATCTTCAGCGGCAGCTGCAGCGCCGACGTCGCTGTCCGTTGCAGCTGCATATCGTAGTCTTGGCGTCGTTTGTTCTCAGCCCATTTCTGACGAATCGCATCTCTACAATGGCAAGGGTTCAGACTGCCATCGATCGGGACGGCGGAAACATCTCGATTTACCTTTCATCGACATCGCTCATGACACAAAGCAGGACGAGCATATCTTTGGCGAACGATATATCGGAAACGGCTTGTTCGAATAAGTGTCGGGAGATGCGATCGCGAGCCAGCTGCATCAGAATGCTTCGTACGCCGAGGGCCAAACTCAAGATCACGACAGCTTGGCAGAGGGAGTACGCCAGCCAAAGTTCCTCTTTCCGAACGCCACCGGTGACACTCAACAACAGGTTGAGAATCAGAGATTCGCAGAGCAAGGACGTGACGACCAGCTTAAATCGCATCATGATCTCGTGAACAATGATCCGAACGATCCAGTGCGATTTCTTCACCAGTTGGCTCAGAATCTAGGCGAAGATTCAGATCTCAGAACATTAGCAGCGATAAACGCTGCTTACCTTATCGAGAAGGAAATGCAGGCCCTCGACGACGATGAAGATGAAGAGCATGAGAGTTGGTATGGAGAAGAGCGCCCAAAGCGGAATCTTAATCCACTTGAAAGCGGCAATTCTCATATCGAACTTATCCAGGACGCAGATCAGGACCAGGATCGCCAACGAGACGGCCACCAAGCAGACCCAATGTAAACGGCTCGCCCAAGTTCTCGCCAGACGGCGCCACAAGCTCCGTCGACGAATCTTGTTGTCGTCGACGTTGAAGATCGTGGAGATGTCGGAAGCGTCGCCGATCTCCTTATCATCGCCTGCGTTGCCTTCGACCGAGGAAAACACCCGCTTAATATCGCCGAGCTCTTCTTGGAGGTCATCGATGACGTCGACGATCTCGACCCGGCTGCTGCGAACGAACGAGTCGTTGCGCTTTCTCAGCATCGACGACTGACGACGCGAAAGTCGCCGGCGCTGTTCGTTTTGGTTGACATCGTCATTTTCATCGTAGATTGGGGCACTAATGCCTTCGTTCTGTTGCGACATTATGGAAAATGCTGCTTCGACCAACGGAACGATCAAGATCCAAATCCTGCCGGATTTATGATCGATCAGGAGTGATTCACCATCCGCTCATAGCCATTAGCCCTTTCCAAAATCCTGTCAGTTATTTAGGGAAGATATTATCATAGAACTGATGATTATTGACATCGGAACCATTGCTAACAATGAATCAAAAATTTATAGTGAGATGATGAGCTCAGTTGGAGAGATTATTTGACATTTAGCGCCTGATTAGACCTTTCAGATACAAGATTATGGTGGATGGTGTTCTCAAGGCGACCTTAATTGCTGGTGACATTGGGATATCGGGCCTTTATGGCAGCATTCCTGGCACGCGCCTCCTCGTCGGTGTAGGATTCAGCCGGCTTCGGCTCGCTGGTCATCACAGTCCATGTACCGACGGCGGCGAAAGCGACAGCCCACGCTGCCAGATTGAATCCACGACTGCCTCTCACCCAGATCTGCTTCAACATCTTTCCAACTTATCTCCGTGACAAAACCCCTTTTGACGTTCTCAAGTGCTGAGAAACCCTAACCCTAGCAGACTAACTGCTGCCTAAGACCTCTTTAATCGTCATCAATACATATTGCATCTCATTAATTATTTGAAATTATCTCGTGATGCTCAAAGTTTGATTCTCCGAAATGATAAGTTTTTCGATTAATTACGCGGAGTATCGTCATAAGCTGGAAGCTTTGGCATTCGAATCGCTCCATCGATGTTGTCCGGTCTAGTTCAGTATAGCGATGACAGCGATGATGACGTGAATGCGTCCGAGATGATGAAGCCGCTGCCGCCCAGACCCGAGCAGCAGCGCAAAGCCCTGCCATCGGCCAAAGATCTGCTGGCAGGCGCGAAACCAACCCCGGCTAAGAAGCGCTCAACGGAGCTGCCTGCTAAAGAGCACCCAGTTTCAAAGTGGCAGAAAACCGACCCGGATGAGCTGCTGATGGTGCCGCCCCAGATGAGGTCAGGCCGGCCTAATATCGTCACCGAAGAATCGTTGTCAAATTTGCGACGAAAAAAGACCTCCAAACAATAACCAATTCTTTGCAAAATGATTATTTAACTGATAAAATGATAATGCGATCTTGATACTGTTTGGCAAGGCCATGAGTTGAACATATCTTGTTGAAAATATTTGACTAGGGTATTAGGGTTTGGGGGTCTCCATCATGAATGTCTCCTTTTGAAGTGGGCGGAACCCGGCCTTTATGCCACTTTAGCTAAATGACGAGATGATGCCAAGGCGGCCACAATCGGTCCCGTTCGGGCCTGGCGGGCCTGGAGCTTCCGAATTCGCTTTCAGAAGCAGTCCGCATCCATCATACATTGAAGTATTCGGTGCTGGGCTGCAGTTACGGTTCGCCACCAGCTTGCCCCGGAAGCATTCCGATTTCGTACACGCCGTTCGATGTAATAAGCCGGTTCCGAGTTTCTGGTGCAATGTGTTTTATTTCGAGATCCTCGTTGTTGAATCCGGACAAACGGGAGCAATTTCAATCGGCCTCTCGGATGAAACTGCCGATTTGCAACATCAGCCTGGCATTGATGAGAACTCATTCGGGTATGTCACTGATACCTTCGTCTTCTTGAAATCTCCTCTTAAGATGCGTCAGATATCGCGGTCTCGATGGGAAGGTCTTCACAGGCTCGAAATCGGGGCGCGATTATGGCCCGGATTTCGGTATTGACGATGTTGTCGGTTGTGGCATCTCGTTCATCACGAACGAGGTCTTCTTTACACATAATGGTCGCTATCTAGGTCCAGCTGCTACTGTTTTGGCTGTCCCGAAACTGTATGCCACGATTAGTCTTAGTAGCCCGGGTGAAATCGTTCACGTCAATTTCGGCTATAAGGATTCATTTCGCTATGATATCGCCACTCATGAAAAACGTGAATTGCACAATCAGGCAGCAATTATCAAGAAAACGCCTGTTGAAGCTTCCATCCTTCCTGATCTCGTTCGCTCGTTCCTTCGTGTTCACGGCTATTCGAACACTTTACAAGCTTTTGAGAGCGCCTTCGATTCAAAGTCTGCTGTCAATGACGATAAAAGTTTAGTGCCGCGGCAAGCCGTTATTCAGGCAGTTTGTGCCGAAGAGATTGACGATGCTGCTTCTCTTTTGCAACAGCACTTTCCAGGCGCTCTTCGTTCGAAACTCATTCAATGCGATTTGAACATTTTGAGATTTATCAAGCTCGTTCGTGACCGTGAAGTTCCTGAAGCCATCATGTTTGCTCAGAACGACCTATCTCCGTTCGCTGATTTGGAAGAGGTGCAAGATCGGTTGCAAAATGCTTTAGCGTTGCTGGTTAATCCCGAGGGTTCGCCTCAAGCGCATCTGTTGACGAATGCCTTCAGAGAAGAAGTCGCCATGCGCGTGAATAAGATTCTATTGGAATTCATTGGCAGTGCAGCGGATTGTAAGCTGACCTTGATGTTGCGTCAATTGATAGCGGTTGAACAAGCCTATCGAAATGAGAACTCCCAGATGGGTCTACCTTATCAAATTGAAAATGATATATAGGCTATGTCATTCGCCACATCAACCATAATATCCCTAATATATAAAGAAGCAATGCAGTTTTCACCTGCAGCTTCTTTCCAGTAAAACATCTTCGTAAGGATAAGACCTCTTGGTATAATAGTCTGTATCGCATCAATTCATTCACCATTATTGGTAATCGGTAATCGAGTAATTTGACGTTGCTGTGGTTCAGTGGGGGATATTCAACGATTTCTATATAAGCTAATACTAGGAATATTAATAAAATGAGAAGGATTTGTAAGAATTCTGACATTTATTTTCTCTGAGAGAATGAAAAAATTTCAACAATTTGTTCAAACCGTGATTTTGGCTGAAAATGTCACGGACAAAATGACATTTTTAGTTCGAAGTGTTTTCTGTGTGCTTATGGGAAACATTCATCTAATTTCTGGGAGAGCTGACAATTCTAGTACAATTGAATTCCTTATTAAGTTGGCCAGCATCATCCACCAACTGATGTCGTGATGTCGTTGTCGATAGAGCATGTTAAGGGAGAGATCGCCGAGGTCAAGGCAGACCTGACGAAGGCAAAGGCATACCTGAAGTCGGCGATGGACAATGCCCACAAAGAACTGGTTCTTGCGGCGATGTCGTTGATCACATCGCTCGAACATCGCTTGGCTGGTCTGGAGGCTTGGCTTCTGAAACCCGCCCTCGCCCCAACTGGTACGTTTGCTAATATGTTTCACAGAATTTCGCACGCGATTATCGCTTAATGCTCGTCATTTTGATCATTATTTTAAAACAATTATGATAATATTCATTTTTTTCATTGTTATTCGATACGAATCGCGTTTTGATTATTATTTAATACAAATCCTGCGGTTTAAAACTCATTTACAAGAAGACATTAACATGTTATGCGACGTTATCTCCAAATTGTGTTGGAATATTGGTCAGATTCCAGACGTAAAGAAAGCGAACGATGCCAAGTTCCATCCCAAGACTCGCCCGGCGTCATCTTCATCTTGGACTTCCGCTGATCAGAGCAACTTCGTCCGCGCTGTATGCGATTATTACGGCGCTGAACACAACTTTTGCTTTGTCGCCGGTCACGTCGATCCTACCAGAATCACGGGACGGAATTCCATCGTGGCAGCTCACATCTGGGATTTCCGATGCCGAAGTGCTCTGCCAGTTTTCGGCTTGGCAAAAGATGATGTTTGGAATCCTAAAAACGGGTTACGTGTTTGCAAGCCGATTAAGAAAGCGTTTGACGCTGGACGGGTCGTTCTAATCTACAATCCCTTTAACAGAAAAATCAACATGCACGTGTTGGACCCCCAGCTGAAAAATCAGTTGGCCTTACCGTCAGACAAAACGTTCGACGATCTCGACGGCGCGGTCGTAACTTTTCCCAACGGCAATAAGCCATATGTTCGCCTGATTGCTTATTTGGCTGCCGACGGGATCCGAATGGCATTGGAGAAGAATTGGGTGAAGGCGGGAGATTATGAAGCGTACAGGCAATGGTACGACCTCGAATTATCCAGTATCGGGAAGGACGAACTGGCCAAGATTGAAAGCAACATTTTTTCTGACATTGATGCCTTTGATGTCTAATCAACCTTTCCAGCCACTCATTACAATAATTGTTCCACAGTGATTTTGAAAACCCTCGATTTTCGTCAAATAAAAGGCGTCTCAGTATTATCTACGAGCAGGGAGAAGGACTTCCTACAACAAGGAATATCAGTAATGAGCGCTGGGAAAATAAAGTTGAAATAATCTATGGAATTTGGGGTATCCACTGACGCATCTCGAACGTACGAATCCCCCGTTTTCCTAAACACCTGATTGTTGATTATGATTGAAATTGAATCGTATATGGGTTTAGGGAACAGTTATAGATGTCCAGAACCACCGAAAATTTAACAAGGATGATTATATGAGACTCTGGAAAGAACGAACATAATTTAGGAGTGAATTTCAATAATTATTTCGATGACTTGGTGTGACAATTTGATATTGGATAGTTCTATGGTTACGATTACGAAATCGACGATGATTGCAACGATCCATTCAGCGAGTAGTATGAATACGACAATGAACCAGATAGAATTCGAGTATCTATTTACGGACTGAAACAATAACGAAACTGGAATTTCTGGCTCATGGAAGTCCTTATCAGTTTTAGCCTTACTTGCATTACAATTGCGGTTCTTTGTTTATTGGCAGCTATATTTGGTATTCTGACATCGTTTTGCCTATCTGGAAGCATGCATAAAGCAGCTGGAGAAATGACGCTTAGGTAGCCCCCGGCTATTGACCGGAGTTCGCGACTTTCGCCTTCATCGGAGCCGAATGTTATCGCAGGAATCCGATCGCTCTCCAAATACAAGGCCCGATGGCAAGGTCCAAAGGCAATCTTCTGGTCAGCGATCTGTTCAGCTGTTGCATTAGGTCCCTATCTGCAATCTGCATCGCCTCCCGATGCGGCAATTTACAGTTCGAAAGGTGGTTTAGAATCGCCCATTCTCGTTTTATAAGGCTTATAATGATCATAGGAGGGACCAAATAAGGGCAAATTATTCTGGAACTGTTCGCAAACGGGCGATTTCTGTAAATCGTTTCTATGGGATCGCGATATCGATTCGAAACCGAACTCCTGGAAGATGGAATTCTTAATCGATCCTGATAACGATAATCAACCGAAACGCATTTCAGCGTCTTATAAGCTGGCATTAGAACTTGTCACGCGAACACATTTCGAGGCAATCAACGAGCGCTTTCCAGGCGTCATCTTCTGATTCGTTGCAACAGGCGAAATTTTTACCATCTCTTTTAGATAAAGAAATAGCTGTTGCTGTATCTGAATTTGCACCAGCTCATCCTACGAATCCTTCTTGCTGGAAGATACCGGTTGGTCGCTACCAGGATTTGGTCGAGGCCATCACGCCAAAACTGTCCAACTATAACGTTGAGATTCAGTATCTCCCTGAATGGATACAGAAACGATATGTGAAAGGAACCGTGACTTCCAAGAGTAAGCTTCATTGTATTTCGAATTCCATTCTTCATCTGAAAGCAGCCTATTCGTTCGACCAGAATCGGATCGCGAAATCATTATGGAAGAAGCTGTTGCCGTTCCAGCGCGAGGGAATCGAACAGGTTTTGCTGCTGGTTCTGGTCGGAAAGGTTTCTGAATCGGTTGCTGCACAGATTGTAATGAAATTCAATGGGCGATGCATTGTAGCGGATGAGATGGGTCTCGGGAAAACGGTTCAAGCGATTGGCCTCATCTCGTACTACCATGATGATCTTCCTGTCCTAATCGTGGTCCCTTCCAGGTTTGTCCCTGCGTGCGATTCGCTTTTCACATCGATAGCATTTGGTGTAGTCTTCGATTTCACTGGAAAGATACGCTTCTTAACTGGCTCCCCGAGATTGATGAGAATCGAATTCATGTGATTAGCTCCGGTAGTTGTCACGTCACAAATACGAGATTTGGATCGAATCTGGTTGCAGGTTCGGATTGGCCGCGAAATGAGAATTCTGTGGATTTTATGATCATCTCGTATGCGTTGCTCTCGAAATTTCAATCCGATATCCTGCAGTGGAATCCGAGATTTACCATCTTGGACGAAAGTCATTTTATTAAGACGCTAACGACTCAAAGGTCACGTGCTGCAGCACCAATTATCAAAGGTTTCAAGCCTTTTCGTTTTCTCTTTTCATGTTGTTAATGCAATGATTAGAGTCCAATCGGGCTATTCTTCTTAGTGGCACTCCAGCTACATCGCGCCCTAGCGAGCTCTATTCTCAGGTTCGTTCAACGTTTATCTAATGGAAGCTGTAATGGTTGTCGCAACAGGTTGATGTGCTCCATCATGGCATGCTTGGAACATACAAGCTCTATGGTGTTCGTTATTGTAATGGTCAAGAAGGGAAATTCGGCTGGGAGTGTCGTGGAGCGCAGTGCCTTCGTGAGCTGAACATCATATTAACTGATACGGTTATGATAAGAAGGCTGAAGAAGGATGTCATCAGCGGTGATGTAACTGATATCATTGCTTGAAAACGACCTGAGTCTCGCTGCTAGATTTGCCACCGAAATTTCGTTCTGGAATTACGATTTCCTCCTTGTCGGCGGCTGCCGCTGCTGAATTTAAGCTGAAGATGAGCTCTATAAAAGACCTTGAGAGCGGGAGCAACCAGAATAATGGTGCAATGGCTACTTTGTATCACGATACGGGCGTTGTGAAAATCAAGGATGCTGCAAATTTTGTCGCCACGAAACTTGATTCCAGCGAATCAGAAAAATTCCTCGTTTTCGCTCATCACCAGGTTGTGAAGTCAGGCAGAGATTCTGTGTGTTTCTGACGTTTATTGTTCAGGATGTTATCAATGGTGTTGAAGCCGAACTTCACAAAGAAGCGAAGTCGACCGCCATCATTTCTCGTATTGATGGAAATACAAGTCAAGTATGTTTGTTAACGCTTGTGACGAAATATGTTCCATATCAATCAACTTAGGCTGCCAGAGTGGATATCGTTGAGAAATTCCAAACTGATCCGAAGCATCGTGTGTTGATATTGAGCATCAAAGCTGCATCGTATGGATTGACATTAACGGCTGCCAGCAATGTTCTTTTCGCTGAGCTTGCATGGAGCCCTCAGGATCTATTGCAAGCCGAGGACCGGGCCCATCGGATTGGTACATCTTCGGAACAGCTCCCAATCTGTGCTTGAGTTGTGTGTAGGTCAGGAAAGGTCGCATGTCAATATCTCCTATCTTCTGGCAAAAGGAACGTTGGATGATATGATGTGGCCGATGATACAGCGGAAGCTATCTGTCTGCAATGCTACCATTGATGCTGGGCGTGGAAACAGCATCAATGTGGATTTCAGTCATGATAGGCCGGAGCCCAATGAACGTTCAAGTTTCAAACGGCAGCGGACACAGCCTAATAAGGTCACTCGAGGTCCCATGGACCAGTTTGTTACTTCTACAACTCGCACGAAACCGAATGCATCGAGAAACCAGCCGAGCTCTCAATTCTCTGCTCGAGACGTTATTGATTTAACCTGATTAAATATATATCTATGGATTATCAGCAATTCCTGCTGATGATGATTTCATGGGGCAGTTGCAGATTTATCACATCAATGAATCACATTGAGATTCGTGCTCGAGTAGATTGGCAGTTAGGCCTCCAGTATCGTATTCGCTACGTCTGCACTGAATTCGTCCATAGGATACGATCGGAATACTGATTACGCATGCCAGAAAAGGGACCCAGTTCATCCATTGAGCTCCATACTTTCCAATCGGTACACATAAAAAGACGACCGCTCCCAAACCGTTTACAGCGGTCAACACATTTCCTATAGCAGCATTCGGAACTGGAAATGCAGTCTCCAGAGCTAGCTCGAACAAGATGGGGATGGTGCCGTTAATTCCTGCTCCGATAATGGTGGCAATGACGATTAGCTCTATCAATGACCATTTGAGGTAACAGCCAAGGATGAATAAGCCACATGCAGCCGAAGAAATGTAAAACAGCACAAGGGCCATGGTCTGCAATGAAACCTGGCGACGGTCGACTAAAACAGATCCGACGGTGCCCCCAACGAAGCCTCCCAGCAACGAAGCCATTCCAATCCATCCCGAATTGGCTTGGTTCAGGCCATAAGATGCTAAATTCTGTGCATATCACATTAAAGGGTATCTGGTTATGAAGAGATTAAAGAACCTCATTGAGCGACCCACACCAGCCAGCATATAATCCAGATCCAAGCCCATAGCAGATACAAATTCGTAGGAAATCTGTGCTTCTGAACAACGATGTATATTGAGATACGACATCGGGCTTCTCGATCTGCTGCCGAAAGTTTTGTGAGCAACTTACAGGCTTTTCCGGCGCTGAAGGAAACCTGATCAACGTACAAAGCAACACTGTTGTGGTGATCGTTGCAATTGAGATCGTTAAATTAACAAATTTGTCAATTCCATCCGTTTCTTGGACAACCGAGGCACCAACAAAAAAGGCAAATCCAACCCCAATGTAGTTGGCTAAACAAAGCAGCGATGTCGCCTGTGTTCTTTGATGCGGCGGAAACCATAAATCACTAAGAGCGGCTCCGCCGAACATAGCCATCGGCCCAGCTAACCCGTTCAATGCCAGTCCAATAAACATAACCCATTCGTCAGCTCTTATAACACCAATCACGATAATCCAAGATCCCAAACATAAGCAGATGGAGGAGAATATCATGGCCTGGCGGAACCTGCCTGTATCGATTATATGTGCAACGAATGGCGCCGCTACAACTAAAGCGGCACTTCCAATCATGACATCATACTCGATTGATTGCTCGCTGATGCCGAGAACCCTCTCCGATACTGTAGAGAGAGCATTAAACTGTGGAAAGACGTGAGTTGCCATCTGGATTCGAAAACAACATACCAAGTTCCAGAGGAATCCCATAACGAAGCTGAGTGCAAATACCAGGGCAGCCAAATACCATCGTAGAGGTTCAAAATGAAATCTGGTATGGCTTCGACAAGGATCTGAAGTCGTCATGATGGGTCTGTGACGGAGCCAATATCGCTTGTGGGTTATGTTACATTATAGGGAGCCCATGATAGAATGAGATGAGACACCATCAGCCCATTACCGTTCTAGAACGATCTTCTAGGTCCATCGTCTCTCAGTCCATCCAGCGATTAAGAACGCAATTGGATTGGATTGGATTCGACTAGCTCGCTGATTTATGGTCAACAGGCGGCGCTCTTTCCAAAACGCATGGCTGGTATTAAGAACGCAATTCGACGTTCAGTCCTGCGATGAGTTGTACAATTGCATACAATCATATCCACCCAGCATAATTAGATATGCAAATGAAGCTCTTGGCACCATAGTACAGCTCCTCGAACAAGGTCTCGCAAAGGGAAACGCAACAAACGATCATTCGATAAAATAAAACAAGATTGCAAGTCTGTAAACTATGAATTGTCGAAACTTTCTATGCCTGAAATGGGAAGCTGCTGGAGCTATGTGCAGAAACATTTGTATCGGACCGAAGACATCTCTTACCAATTTAACGGCTCATCGAAGTTGCTCTTTGCCTATCAGTGTACATACAATGGAAGATTTGAAATTTTTTGAAAACAGTTTATGTAAGATTGGCTTTCTGTTACAGGAGGCGCAGCCTGAAAAAGTGGGAACCGGAAAATTTGGTTTCCCTCTGGGTTCGCCAATTGCATTTTCAGAGTGGCTTATGGCAATTCGAATGGCTGGTTAATATCTAAATCACTGGAGAGCATGGATGAGGTTCATGTCCGTTCAGATACTGTGAAACCACCAACTATCACGGTTGAGAATTCCCGAAACCTTCAGCGCAAGATGTCGTCTACAGATTCTCCGCCTATGCAGGCTGATGATGAAGAGAATGGAGCTACAATTGTAAATCCTCGTTCGTTGAAACGACGACTCCAAGGAGAAAAAGCTTCCGAATCTCCAGATCTGGATGCTGAGAGTGTAAAACATCCACGATCAGCTGACACCGATATTTCAAAGACTCTGATCAAAAGACGGTTTTTCGAGGCGTCAAAGAAATTACGCTCTGAGCAGCTAGTACACGCTCGCAAAGTGGAAGATGCAGAAAAGCGAAAACAAAATTTGGAACAACTGTCAAAAGCGATTAGGCAAAATAATAACCGGCGAGCTTCGCTTGGCCGTAAAGGAACGCCTTCAACCACAGCACGAGCTGCACAGCCTTCCAAAAAATCGCTTTTGAGAGTTAATAGAGATTTCAAGTCTGAGGCTAAACCAAAACAGAATTCCATTGCAATATCCGAAATTTTCCGAAAACCAGCAGCCTCAGAGAAAAAACCCAAACCAGTTGTTTCTGCACCGAAACCTGAAGATTTACCTATACAAACTGCTGACAATAAGGTACCTCGTTATTCCCTCGTTTATAAAGGATATCAATTGGCCTTGCAGAAATATACACCAGAAGAGCTCAAAGCCTACATGGAGCTGAAGAAGGTGAAATTTGCAAAGCAAAAACGGCAAGAAAGGAAACAAAATGAGGAAGTAATATTATTGAATGTCTGTGAGGGCGGACGAGCTAACATGGTTTTGATTAGATGAGACGCCACAGAAACGACCAGATCAAGCAGGCGGAAGAATTTCACAAAAAAGGCGCGGTTGCTTTTCGAAGAATGGTAGAACGAAAGAAGAAACGTTCAAGAGCGTCTTCGATATCTGAGACGGTGGAGCCAAAGACGGAGATTGACGATATCCGACTGAAGCTGAATCTACAAGAAATGTCAGACTTTCTCCCTCAAAAAGTGCTTGTAACCGATGAAGAATCAGAAAGTGGCTCTGGCCTAGCTCCAGATGATGATACGGTATCGATACTTACGTAATTGCTTTTGTTTTGCTGAGGATTCTTAGGAACTGTCTAGTCACTCGACGCATGAAGAAAATCGACGAAGCGGGGAGCAGGCGAAATTTGCTGAAAGGATTCGTAGAATGAAAGAGTCAGCTGGGCGTCTGGTTCTTCGTGTCACAAAGTATGCTCAGGAGAAAAAAACTGAATTGCACGCACGACCCGATTTGCAACCAAACCTCGTCGTTGCCAAAGAAAACATTCACAATCCAGAAACTCTCGAGAATTCAGCTACAAACAAAATCACTACTACTGTTCAACCTGCAACGCCTGATACAGAAGCCGTCGTTCCTGTTGCTATCAATACTCTCTCTAGAACTGTGGATGCTGATATCGGTGCCACCGAAGCTTTCGATCGTAAGCTGATCAAATTCCCTGAGTTATCACGCCTTGACGATAACCCATTTCTTAAATTTGAATGCTGCTCGGTTCAGTCGGAAGGCCAGTCAGAACCGGGTTCGATAAATTCGACGGCGACCAAGCTGGAAAATCAAGAAACTGAAAAGGAGCGGTCGATGAAGATGGATTGGAACATTTTCGGCAGACCGGCACCGCAATATCGGCCAAACCCACTGTCAATTGTCAACATATTCGCTGCTCGTTATCTAGAGAAGAAAGAGGAAATAATTCTCGATGGCGAACATGACAACGCTTTCCTAATCCCCAAACCTCCTGTTGAGAGTAGATTGACGATTGGAGTATTTGCTCGATCTCCAAAACTACGAAGTTTATCGGCACCGACTCACCCAGGATCTCCGGCAGCTCTGGACACGAGAGAGCCAACTGTTGCTGATCATCAGAATGAGATGCCTGCCGGTCCAATTACTGGAGAGCACATTGAGAGTCCTAAACCAGATGACAGGTCGACTGATGCGAGCCTGCAGGACGATCGTTTCTCTGAGCCTGATTCTACCCCAACTGAAGACGGTCCTCACGACAATGGTTCTGCCGATGAACAAGGGCCATCAGAAATGTCATTTTCTGTATCTTACAGCTCTGATCATTCTGAGGGATTAGAGGAAGAGGGAATTCAAAAACCTCGTCTGTCGCCAAGATCGCTTGCATTGGAAGCGAGGGCGGAGCTCTGTCACTTCGAAGAGATGAATAAGGCGTCTGTTGAGCTGTGTGAGTTGGAGTATTCCTACGGCGCTCAGTCATTACGCGAAGCTACAACTCAGGCTCAGCAAGAACTGATCAGGTTCACGAATGATGCTTCTGCTGTCAAAGCCCAGCTGGCATTACGTGAAGCATGTAGTCAGGAGATCCAAAAAGTCGGGCACACTCATATACAGCACCTGGAAGCTTTAACATCAACTGTTCTCAAATCTGTTTCTCGTTTCAATACGGCTCTTCCAGACCCAGAACAATCTGAGATTCCTAAAACTGAAAATAATGCTGTCATTGAGACTGTCCGCCTGGATGGTGACGCTGCAGAGTTGTTAGATCGGATTCATTCCATTAACAGTGACATTACGTCTAAGGACATTCCGCTTGTGGATGGCAAGGAAGCACTAGGCGAAGGCGCTGCACCAATTCATAAAGCAAGAGAATTTGCTTTCAAACAAGAGGGTAAGACATTTCCTAAGGGCGGCTTATAGACACTAATGTCTCAATTTCAGAAACACCGGTTGCTAAGGCCGATGAATCGAGCAAAGATTGCTTCGTTGGCATGGATGTCAGAAACGGCAACGAAAGCGATTCGACAGACTTGGATTCACCGCGAGCTGAAAATCTCCATAGAGATCATTCAACTGTTAACCACAGATTTGATGACGCAATATCTGCAAGCAGTTTCAAATCTTCACTGCACGGCCAAGAAGAATTTTCCTCTGAAAAAGACGTCCGAGATTTCAGCGAAGACGAATTTGTTGACTCGAAATTCGCGGTTCCCTCCCGATTGCAGAAATCCCAAGCAGATGCATTCTCTATTGTCGCGGAATCTTCCGACTTCGCTTCTGCTGATGATTCTGATCAATATTCTGCTTCGGGCGACAAACGGTCATTATTGGCTCCAAGCTCCACTGATGTCGAGTATGGTCATTCAGATTGTCTCGTATCGGTTGCTGAGTCTGCCGCGATTGCTGAATCAGCCGAAGTCCTATCCGATTGCGTTTCCGGCGCAACAGGTCGCAGCGAGCTTTCAGAATTTGTATCATCAAACCCAGAGCTTCAAAGTGCTACTGAAGTGGAGAACTCAGATGATGCTGTCATTTCAAGAACAGTTACCGCAAAGGATCAAGTCGATAGCAACAATTTTCTGCAACTGGAGATGAAGCATGACAAAATAAGCGAACGCTCATCAATATTATCAGAAATTGAGGGCTTTTCCGAAGACAATTTACCTTCAGGTAGTATTGCTGAGTCGCAACAAGCAGAGATTCAGCAAGCAGAAATTTCTGATACTAATTTATCGAGCGCGTCGCTCAAGGGTTCGACTGATGTCGCTGACAATCAGCTTGAATATATTCCACGTGATGCTGAATCCGACCACATGTTATCGAGTTACATCTCCCGTGGAACAAGCTATGCTTCATCTGAGCATGAGAATGACAATATCGATTTCGATGCACAAAGCTATGAGGGCAGGAATGGTCCTGGTGTTCCCAGCTCGATCAACTCTGGAAGCTATGCTGAAAGTTCCAAAGAGGATTCTGCATTAAAAGTGGCAGGTTCGATTGATAGCGATTCTGGGAACCGCCTCAGCTTATCAATACCCGACGGAACAGCTGGCTCGAGAGCGACAGAAATTCACTCTTTAATTAACGACTCTGAGCCCAATGGTAATTTCGAGGCCGACTCTCCGGCAACTGCTCCCTCATCAACCGAGTCGGATAAAGAGGCGTCATTACACTTCGATCAAGCCGACGCTAAAGAAAACGATTCTGAAATTGCCGACTATTCTTCGTTTGCTGAGAATGATTCACTTAATTATGGAGATTCTGTGCAGGATATTATCAATAATGACCAATTGACTAATCGCTACAACAATAGAGTATGCCAATTTTTCGCTCTTTTCGATTATTAAACGCTTTTTAGACCGATCCCGGATGCTCTCTTGACTCTGAATCGCGAACCAACAAAGAACACAAAGACTGTGAGGTCCCCCTTGCACAAGTTTGCTCTGACGACATTCGCAGCTTTAAATCGGATTACAGCGAGTCTGGGAATGCATCTGAGGGCTACGAGCTTGATACAAAATATGAAATTAGGAATGACTCTGAGATTCCGAAGTCAGATGCCGCTCTAACGATTGATGAATGTTCCAAGGAGGATTCTGAGCTCCAGTTGCTGAGTGCAAGCGGTCCCAAATCTGGAAGTGATATCGTCCTATCAATATCTGACAGAGCAGTTCACTCAGATGTTGAACTCGCTCATTGTATAAGCAGCAATCCGGAGTTCTGCTGTTCTGAGAATAGCTTATCCCAAGAGCCCATTACTGCCTGTTCTGTAGCTGCTTCCCCATTGGTATCACCAAAGACTTCATCGACTCTTAATCAAGCTAACGCTGAAGACAACGATTCTGAAACTGGCTATGGCTCTTCATTCTCAGAGAACGAGTCACTTGATTATAAAGATTCTGCTTTGCATATCGCCAATGTCGACAAAGCGTCTCCTTGCCATAACAGCGAGGTCTAATCGTCTGTTTCATTTCCACTCCAACTGTCTAACGCTTTGTTTAGAGTGAGCCCGCGCTCTTTCTTCAGTCGGAGTCTCATGGCGATGCACAGCTCAGTTTTGAGGATCTTCCTGCCTCTCATTCTGATGATTACGAGAAAACTGAAAATAATCGGGAGGGTTACGGCCTGTATACGAGGCAAGAGATAAGCTATGTTTCTGAAGCCCCGAATCCAGTTATCTCTACAACCATTGCTGAATATTCCAGAGATGTTTCTGAACACCAGTTGTCGTGTGCAGGCGACTTCAGTTCCATAGATTCTGTCATCTTACCCATACCCGATGTAACAGTTCACTCAGAAACGCCCCTCACTCATTGTTCAAGTAACAAATCGGAGTTCATGTGCTCTGGGAAAGGTTTATCCCAAGAGCCTACCGTGGGCGCTGCTGTTCCCCCATTAGCACCGCTCTCTGCGCAAACATCATTGCAGCTGGATCAAGCTGAAACTAAATATAATCATTTTGAACTCCAGCATCAAACGTCTTTTACAAAGAACGATTCACTTTCGACCCGAGATTCTCACCTGAGTATCATCAGTGGTGAGGAGGTCGGTAATGTTGATAATATTAAGGTCTGTTGATCGTTGTTGTCTTCCTCTTGGTAGATTCATAATACCTTTTAGTCTGAGTCCCAATGGCAATCTTCACATGAATCCAAATCGGAGATTACAACAGAAATAGAAGATAGTGAGAAGGTCGAGCCAATATCGAGATCCGATGTCGCTGACTACATTACGCAAGCTATTTTTTGCGATCTTGTTGCAGAATTGAAGTATCGCGAACCGAAGGCGTCAGAGCACAGCACTGATGCTCCTTCGAGCTATCTCGTTGCAAATCCCCAGAATTGTAAACTGCAAGCTTCGCCACCAGATTCGGGACCAGTAGAGCAGATCACAGATGCTATTTTGAGTGATCTCGTTTCAGAGTTACACTTCTGCGAACAGTATGCTCCGGAATCAGAGCAAAACCAAGCAAAGGAGAGCACTTGCGCTATTTCAAGCTATCTCGTTGCAGACGTTGAAGATTGTGAAATGAAACCTCCGCCGGATTCGGATCCAGTTGAGGAGGTCACAGAAGCAATTCTAAGTGATCTCATTTTAGAACTGCAGTATCGCGAACCGAAGGGTGCTCAAACAGAGCGGAAACAAACAAACGACAATACTAATGCTATCTCAAACTATCTTGCGGGAGAACCCGAGGATTGCAAATTGCAAATTACACGACCAGTTGAAGAGGCGACCGAACCTATTACAAGGCACCTCGATAGCTATCATCAGCCAAAGGCTCCACAAGCAATGTTGAATCAAGCTAACGACAGCGATATTGTCAGTTATCTGATCGCAGAACCTCAGCATAGTCAACTAGATTCCTCGTCTCTGGAATCGGATCCAGTAGAAGAGGTCACGGACGCTATATTATGTGATCTCGTTGCAGAATTAAAGTTTCGCGATCCGAACGTTTCGCAATCAGAGCTGGAGCAAGCAAGTAGCGACACTATGGCTAATTCAAGCTATCTCGTTGCAGAACCCGAGGATCGTACACTGAGAGCTTCACGACAAGGATCGGATGCAACAGAGGCGGCCAAGGATGCTATATCAAGTAGTCTCATTGCCGAACTGAGAGACGCTGAATCTGATACAACACAACCGCACTCAAATCGAGCAGAGGAAATAACCAATGCGATTTTGAATGATCTTGTAGGAGAGCTGCAAGATTCAGGTGAGAAATAATGTGACAGTTGATGGCTGCATTCATCTCATTAATCTGCACATCTCAGTTGGTAAGAGCCTGGTTCATGAACCTGAATTTACGGTTTTTGAACCTCATGACCCTGAATGTGCTAAACTCTATATTGCACAAGTGCTACGTAATCAGCGCTTTATTGATTGGGCGAATCCCATGCTAAGCGAAGATACTCTTAACGCCGTTGAGAGACAGCTGGAACAGCAGTCCTCTGAATCTTCATCATTCCGGCGGTTTATTTTCGATATGTTGCAATCCGTGATTCTGTCGCTGCGCCGATTCGGTGGTGAAAGACCTCCCGAAGCCTGGCATCGGATGAAACCAAGGTATGGATTATGATCTTTTCTAAGGATTTCATGTGACGACTGTCTTTGCAGGAAATTAAGGGACCACTTTTGGAGGCAGCCGTCAGATGATGAAATCATCAAGGAAGTTCTTTTAAGAATATATCCCGATCCATCAACAACATATGACAATGTTGACGAAATCGTCAATGCTCAAGTCCAAAAAGAAGAATGGTATTACGATGACCATATCGCAGAAGTCCAGTTCGAAATAGCAGACTTAATATTTACCGAGATTTTACAGGATAGCATTCAGGCGATGGTTTGATAGTCATTTCGGCTTGGTCTTTCATATTTATATAAATTATATCTCTATGCATTGTTGTCTAAATACATCCTGTTCATATTTGCCTGCACTTGAATCGGCACAGAATTCTTCCGAGGTGTTTGAGTAGGTCTAACCAGACTAACCTCAATGAAATGGCATCCACAATTGCAGCTGTCGAGGTGAACTGTGTAGTCAGAGTCCGTCTATGAATATAGACTATTGACATCATGTGGGTTCGAGATCGAGTACAGAGGCATTCAGGCCAACTGCTGAGTTTTTACAGAGAAACTAAATGGAAAATCTATCAGAAACTGAACCAGTAATAGTGACGGCGAAACTTGAGAGGCAGCATACAGAGGATACCGTTTCAGAGCAGACGCTTCAGAAAATCGAGTCGCTTGAAGTGCTGGAAGAAGCCCTGACTATTGTTAAAGGCGTTAGTTATCCTTACAAAGCTTTATAAACATTCATAGTGATTAAGGTTTAGATTTCAGAACCGCGAATCATTTGGAAAGATTCGACACTCTATAATGAAAGACTATTGAAGAAAATCTTCAACGATGATATGGATGGCAACGCGAGAACAAAAACATTATATGCAGAGCATGAAGTAGAGCACAATTGTACCCCAATCTGACAATTCATTTGGCATCATAGCTTCGTCAAGGCCTTCTACGAGAGCACAAATATTCGGAAATCAAGAAAAAGATCAACGAGGCATTCGATCAGAGAACACAATTACTACAGAGTATGTTCGCATCATAGAATCATGAGTGCAGCCATTGACCAGATGAACAGATTCCCCTAAATACCAGTCGACCATTTTCTGTCCATTTGGCAGAGTTCTCGTCTTCCAGATGATCAACGATACAATTTTCACAGTCTTCAGTGATGGCTTAATAGGTTGGTAACATTACAGCCCAGCAGGGTCTGTCATTACTATACTCACAACATCATAGTCATTTATGAACGTTCGAAAGCATCCAGCATAGAGCCGAAAGAGATCCTGGCCATCTCTGAAGCATCGCTCGCCTGCGTCTGTACCCTTTCACTTCCTCAGAAGGCGCCACCCGAACAGGCTCCAGAAACTGACGACAGGACGATCGACTTGTTTTTGGTCACTGAGGACAGCAAGTCAGAAAGGGAATGCTCGATTATTCGATGTTATTTAAAGGCAACTACCGATTCTGTCAGCAGAAATATTCGAGTAAGTAGCTGACTTAAAAGTCGCTTTACACAATAACATTTGTGGTCGCTAGCTGGAACGATTACAAAGCAGTAATGTATTCAAAAATGAGACATGCTCTCGCCCGAATCTCGCTGTTTACTGTCCAGCCCATCAATGCATTATGACAACACATGATAGGTCTGGACGTCCCTAATCTATTTTCGACATCTTCTAATCCTATCTCAGCGTCGTATATTTGATTGCAATAATGCAGTCGTCATTCGAGATTCGAATACGTCTGGATTTGACAGCGTCATTGCGGCTTCCAGCGACGCCACCAAACCAAAGGGATATTCATCGAATTACGAGCATAGTCAGTCGCGGTAGCTTTTTCTATGCTAGCACATACAGTGGCACACTCACACAGATTCAAATCGGAATTGGAGCTACAAGTCTACGTCCATCAATTCTGCAGCAATACGGGGCGTTAGAAACCCGGGCTATCAATTCAGACCGATTCCGAGGTGTCGAAGATGACAAAGCGGAAATCGAACTGGAGGTGACGAGGATCGTTGAAGAGAAGCAACCGATCAAGTTTTCATATGCTCCAACAACGATCTCATGTATGGTTCTATCAGGATCGGAATCGATATACAGCGCTTGTGGCGATGGAACGATACGTCGGCAGAGTTTTAGCTCGTCCAATTCAGGTAAGAACTAGATAAACCTCGATGATAATATAGCTGAGGATGGTTGTAGAGGATGAGCAATGCTTCCTAAAAAAAGACGAGTATAGCGACGCCGGATACCTTCCATCGTGTTTACAGATAGCGGTTTCTAAATCAGCTAATCTGGTAATCAGTTGCGATGCTAATAGTCGTCTCTGTATGTGGAATCTATCGACACAAGAGATAATCGGGATCTGCTCCATGGAAGGCATAAAGAACCCATATAGTCTGCATCTGGATGCAGAAAACGATTCCATCGTTGTGTTTGCCTCGGAGATGATGATGTTTTGGAGGTATAATCACGATATCATTCCAGAAGCGGTAAGACAGGCTACGTCGCTTGACAGAGAACCGAGTTTAAGCCGATCCCGAACGCGACTATGATGGCAGGAAACAATCGATTTGTTCATTATAAAATTGCATAATCGCATATGAATGATACCTCTTACGCTATCGCCTTATCAAGCTTTGAGTGGGTAAATTTAACAACAGCCGCTGGATGTTGATACAGGAGTGGGATTGATGACAAGCGGCGGGGCTTTCGTCGCCTTTGGCTGCGAAGCCATGCGCTGCTTAATCTGCCCGGCCATCGTCAAGAAAGCTTGTTCTACATTGTGTGAGTTCTTTGCACTAGTCTCAAGGAAGGAGATTCCCAGAGAATCAGCGAACTGTTGTGCAGTTTCTGTCTCGACCTATAGCAAAGCTGATCAAAAGGAGAATTACAGCGCAGCTCCTAATTAGCATACTTGACGCTTTGAGGTCAAATCGCATTTGTTTCCGACTAAGAGCTTGTTAACACCTTCGGTTGCGAAACGATCAATTTCACTCAACCAAGTCTTGACATTCTGGGAACAACAATCAGAAAATCATAACAAAATTTGCAACAGATTTGGACCTGGAACGAATCCTTATCTGTTGTATCATACACTACAATAATACCATGAGCTCCTCGGTAGTATGACGACGTAATGGTCCGGAACCGCTCTTGACCTAAGTACCGATAAGCAAATGCATTCTGGGTTCATTGACGCTACGAACCAGCCGTATCCCAGATTTGTAATTTAATCGTTTTCCCATCCAGTTCAATTGTCCTGATTTTAAAGTCTACACCAATGGTGGAGATATACGATTCATGATAGGTATCATCGGAAAATCGAAGCAGTAGACAAGATTTTCCAACACCCGAATCACCGATCAGAAGCAGCTTGAACAGGTAGTCGTATTCGGAAGACATTGGTGCTGGCGAACGGTCTGCAAGATATGACGACCTTGAAGATAGAGGAATATAGTTAGTGCGCAGCCAGGCAGGACCAGGCGTTGAAAGAGACTGAGAGAACTGCCCGTGGTAGTCAGCTCTAAAAAAGCAGCAACCACAGCAGGTGCGGCCTCTGCTACAGTGCTACCCTCTCACATTTTTCATATTGCTTCTACAAATGATATAATAATCTGTACTGAGATGAATGTACCTCACACACCGAATGCCATGCCGTTTATTACTTGTTCTTTTTGGAACCATGAGCACGATTCTTGGAGTGGAATCTGGGCCACAGCAGTGCGATTAACGTGAGGACTCCCAAAACTGCATGCACCATTGCGACTTGATGGTAGATTTTTGGAAATTCTGCACGGCGACGAAGCATCCAAGCAAGCGTGGCCCCATGGTACCCAAGGAAGCCTATCAGGCTTGGCGTTGCTGCTGATTGCGGGGCGTTTTTGCATCCGGCAAAGATGGCGAAGAGTCCAGAAAGCGAAAGGGATGCTGTTGGCAGAGCCCAAAGTTGCAAACTTGTATTCGAATGCGATGCTAGCGCTGACAAGATCTCCATGCTCTTGTGACTAGGGTTGAATAGTCCGCAATAGGACAGAAACCCTTCGAATGCGACATTGACACATAAAATAGCAAGCGAGATCAGCGAGAACTGCATGAAGAACGTTGCAAGATCTCGACTTCGAACGAATTCAAACAATTGATAGTGCCGAAAAGCACGCGGGCTTTTTTAGTCTTTTTAGATTTTTAAGTGGTTGGTGGTTGGCTGCGCTGCAAGCGATAACACAAATGATACAAAGCACCCTCAATAAAACTGCAACTTTATCCTAGAATTTCCTATCGTTTACAATCAAATGACGATCTGGTTTTATTAATGCGCTGGCGAGATCATTCGCTTATGGTTGCAGGCTGGTAGTGTTCCAGATCGCATCAATTCGAGAGTTCAGAATGAATGCGCATTGTTTTGTAAATTGATTTCCCGAGACGAGCTAGAATGGCATTCGCTTTCGGTTTATATATGCTGACGTAGTTTAGTAATGTGAATGCGAATTGCAGGAAAGAACTGTAAGCCTAAAGTTGGTACAGACACGTGTACATTTCATGGTCATAGCCTTTTACCAGCTTTTTGCTCAGATTGTATATCTTTGGTCATTGGCATTGGCAGCAAGACATCGCCGCTGATGTGCTTTTAGAGATCGCTCAGACTTCAGGACATGACAAAGGAATGTGCATATTCGAATGTACCTCCTCAATTGGGGATAACCAGAGCAAAACTCAAGGTCGTACAGCTGTGTAGCAGCTTAACCCCAACTGTTGATTAACTCAAATAGAAAGTAGCGATTCGACAACGTTGGTCACAAGAACGACCGGGTTCAACAAAGACCGAATCGAGGAAATAGGCGAGAGAAAACAAGTGCGTGAGTCGGACGTTAAGCAGGACTCGGACTCGCGCACTTTGTTTAGCACACGCAGCGCTGTTGTCTGCGTTTAACTTACTCCTTAAGTAACATCATCATTGGGCCTGGCTTACTGCTGTGATCATTGCCCGATCAGCCAAGCGTCGTCTTCATTCTCTATCCTCCTTGGTATGCACGAGTCACGTCTCCATTGCTGTCTACCCTAACCTGCACACAGCGATCGCAGGCCGGCGACGGCTCGCGCCACAAAGTGCTCTATCTGAAAGCCTTTGCCGCTATCGATGACATGTTCGGCGTGATCAAAAACCGCCTATGTAAATATTTGCTGAAAAGGCTGTTTGGACGCTACCTGGATGAGGATCTGGACACTGTCAAGGTCATCGTTGAAGGCGATAATCTCGCTGTTCAAAACCTTCGTCTACGATCGGGCCCGGGCTCCCATCTGACCTATTTGGATTCTGCATGTGCCGATCTAGTTACAGTTCACATACCCTGGCGTAACCTACTTCGAGATGGCTGCAAGATTACAATTTCTGGATTTGCTATTGAGATCACCAATGAGAAAAGCGATGTTAGCAGCAATCTAGCAGCCCTCGTTTCAAATCCGCGTTCTTCCTCACACGATCCTTACCTACATCGAGCCCTTCTTGCGATTTTCAAAAACGATTCTCAGGACGATGATTTGGACGAAACAGGAATTGACGAGTTGCCGATAGGCAGCAACAAAAAATCTCTAGATTGTGTGAGCGGTTACATTCGTCAAGTACTTTCCAAGACACATGTCACGATTACAGATATTCGCCTGAAAGTCCGACCAGCTCAAGACGTCAATTTCATTGTTGCAATTCCCAGGTTATGGTTTCAAGATGGTGTATTGGAATTTGATAAGGGCGCAACAGTGTACGAAGAGCGAGTCGCTGAGCCGCTTTTGGTTATTGGTGACATGGTTCGCGCTGAATTCGACGATTATACTTTAACGTGTGATATTGACGTTATTCAAGGCCGAATTCCAGTATCGTTGTTGCGTTTTTTTGCCATCCCTGCGGGCTCTATGCCTCAATCAGAAACTCGCTTTGAACAGCCTTCTTCGGAATCGAAAGCAATTGGAGATTATGCTAGTATCAGCCAGCTTAAGCTCAACGTACAAAAGGCTGTTGTTGTTCTCGATTCAAACGAAGCACAGTTTGGCTTTAATCTCGACAATGTGGACATCGATCTCGCTATAGCACCAAAAATCGCTTTGCGCTCGTTTTCTATTGGTGTTGGCGAGATTATCGACGAAATTTGCTCCATTCCTGTCTTACAGTTTACGCCTCGCGATCAGCATCGTAAACCCAATTTTCTGTTAAGATCGAATGGATTGGATTTGCAGCCCTTCTTGGTCTCAGCTGACATGGACACACTGTATCGGTTAAAAGCTCTTCTTAGGGAATCTCTTAAACAGATCCCGACTAGAAAGGCATTGTCTTACACGGATCAGAAATGCGGCGACTTTGTTGTATCAGTGATGGGACCGATCGTGCTACATTATATTGGCTACCTTGAAGTTCTGATTGATTCGCCAATTGCTGCTGTGATTGGTGCAGACACGACTGTTCTCTCGATAGAACATTCTCTCATTGAGATTCGCGAAATTCAGCAAGGCCGCATCATGTTTTCTTCTACATTAAGCTGCTCTATACGGTTTCGCTATTTGAACGACTTGGCTTCGACGATCCCTGCCATCTTCCCGAATAAAAGACGAACGTCATCCCGTATCTATCAGACCGACGATTTTGTCTCCGATCGCGACGGCTTATTACTGCCTGTGTCATATAAACTTGCCTACATGGACGCCGCCCAAATAACTGCATCTTGTCAGCTAGCGAACATCGAAGTCCATCTTAACGAGCACGTTCTGACAGGGCTCTACTCCGTCTTCCAGAACCACTCCAGGAATCTTGCCGCAAGTACTGTCGATCTTAGCAATTTTTCATGCTCATGGGCGGTTTCCGCTAGCTGCGACGAAATGCGGGTGTTCTACACCGCGCCTAATTGTAAGTTTCTGCTGCTTGCTGAAAGCGGGCTCTCTGTTTTCGCTTCACCAGCAGCAGTGAGTGCATCTGTAAGCTCTTTGTCTTTAAAAAAGGATTCCGTTGCTATCGTTTCGCACTTTGCTACACCAACGAATTTGGTAAACTTCGCTGCATTCGAGGCATGGGCCCTTTGGAGAGAAGACCACGCTGATGTTTCTGTTGCGATTCGAAATATTGTTGTCTCTTTGAATCAAGATGCATTCGACTTTGCTGAATGTGCATTATCTATTCATTCAATGACAACGAAATTGAGCAACAGGGACGACCCTGCCAATAGCTGCAGCAGCAGCAACAGGTACAACTGATTTCACAACGTTTTGTTATGCCAATCTGTCTTCGGTTTAATGGGGATGATTGGGCTAAGAATGAACCAGGTGTTTTTCATTCCAAAGCAATGTCGAGGACTGCGCCATTCTGTTCTCGTCAGCAGATCCATCAGGCCCGCGGTTGACGTTGGTCTTCGAGAAACTCTACAAAACTGTCAGCAGAGATCGTTTGAACATTCTGCTATGCGGCTTATCTCTGCATTTGATCGATCGGCTGCCCTCTCCGATCACATTCTCCTCACATTGTGGTGACTCTCTGCTGGAATATCTGATCGATTCTGGCCATGTCGTCATTCTGTCACTAGACGTTGCCGAAGCTGATCAACATTTGTCAGCACTATCAGTAAACGTCGGTCATGTTGCTTTAATGACCTGCGCCGACACGCTAACGTTGACGTACCGAGCGGGCGTCGCCATCTGGGAAGACGTTTCGCCCCGCTTACTCGCCATCACGTCGAACGGTAAACCTTTGGATGACAGGTTTTCCGTTTCTCAGAAGCATGCCGATGTTGTCTCACTGGCAGCATCCCAAGTGTTGACGCGGAATAATGCTTCTGGAGGCCTTCCAGCTGTCCTAGACGCATTCGAAGGTAGCATCAGCGAGGCCCTAAATGTGGAATTAGACGACTCTTATCTTTCTGATGAGCGCTCCACCGGACTAGGCCACGGTGCTCAGCAGATTTTGTCTGTCATCGAGGATTCATACGATGCCGCCCCTTCAGCAACTCTACCAAATCGAAATGAGATGAAAGCTCTGTACCATAATACTGACTTCCGCATAATCGAATCCCATTTCGCTTCGATCGATTTCGAAGCGGGCAACGAGGCACCTTTCGTTGATCAAAAGATCGTCAGCTCTGATGGTAGCTTTCCAGCTCTAAAGCTGTCACTCAACCTACGAATCGAGGGCATCACGTTGAGGTTATTCGGAGGGTGCGATTTTCGGGAACGAAGGAGCTTCAATCCTGCGTTCAGAAGCGACGGCCCTAGAACTGGGTGTACTGAGGATTATATGCAAGGCATTTGCAGGCCTCTTGAATCGAATTCGCCCGCTCCACCAGCTTCATATTCCTGCGTTAACGGTATTACCTCAAGATCAATTGAAGTGAATGTTGCATATGACTTGAAATTTCAGGCAGCGGTCGACATCGTGAAAGCGCAGATATCATTGAGATTGTCCTATCTGATTTGCAGGTTTCTCGCCGGTCGTATACTTTTTCAACGACTGTTTCCGAATCACAAAAGTTTTATGGGACCCTTGCCAGTATCATTATCAATGACCATGTCAAGGACTCCCATTTCACAAAACTTCTCGGCCCGTTGGTGGCAAATCGTCGCAATGATCGTGTATTGCTTTGTCTTAACGTACTTAATGTCGAATCTGAATTTTTCCTCCTTAGATCAAAGCTCTGACCATCACCATCGAATCTGTTAATGCAGCGTCCTACTGCGCTGAACATCGTGTCGAGATCCAGTTAGCTCCACTGGATTTGACATTAGATGGTGTAACGCTTGCATTCGCAATCCAGTTCGCTACCGGCATCGAATCAGTTTTGGAACCAGTTGTAGCGACACCCCTGGAGGATGAATTGGATACAGTTCAGGTTGTAATTTTGAGTAGTTTTCGATTATCTCGATTTCGATGTCGGTTTGAGCACATTTTGATCAATCTGCAGCCTTTCTGAAACTCATGTCAATATTCAGGTTCTAGCGAACTTGGACCCGACAGTATATGTTCATTTCTTCGACTGTGCTACGACTGCTCTTAATGTCACCTATCGTCCTTCCAACGCAGATCTGGGCTGTATCAGTGGGCCTGCTGATTACATCAAGCTGCTCCAATTGTATGACTGTTTTGGTTCATTACTATTGCATACTGTTCTATGTTGCAAAGCGACTCAATGGTAGAACCAGTACTTATTTTAGTTAGGCTCCCTGTCCAAGATGCAACATTCGTGTTAAAGCACGTGTCGTTACGGGGTCTTTCTGGCTATACCAGAGCAGTTTGCGATACAATCCAAATATGGGCTCGCGATATTGCTCGGAATCAATACCATAAGTAAGAACGCGTACAATGCTTCGCTCTGAATCCCTGTATATATGATGACTTAGATACCTTGGAAGCATTGTTCCATTCCGCTCTATGGTGCGGTTAGGCAGTAGCGTCAGAGATTTGGTCTTCACTCCGATCTGTCATCGAATTCATCATATGGTTCCATCAAGCAATTATCATCATCGCCCCAGGTTCGATACAAGGAGCGGGAATTCAATTCATGTTGCTCGCCAGTTTGGAACCGAAGCGGTTTCGTTGGCTGTTGTGATGTTATCGGGAACTGAAGGTAGATTTTTTTCGTACGATTCATTGATTCTTGACTGCTAATTTCTGTAGTGATGTTGGATGCCGTTGAAGGAAGAGGTCCAAATCAGGTGTACGATCGTGAGCCTTCCGGGTTCTACGATGGTCTTCGGTGTGCGTTAACATCAGTGTCAGAAGGTGCTCGTTTAGCCAGCCATAGCATCGTTGGGGTGCCATTAAAAGAATGGCGCAAGCACAACGGTGGTATTGAAGCAATCCGGTCGTTCATTCGAGGTGTTCCTCGGGCTGTATTACAGCCGGCTCGTGCTGCTACCCATGCTCTTAAAGTCACCCTGCAAGGGCTCAAAAACACGATCGATGCGGACTCGGCCGAGCGCAGGCGGCGGGCACGTAGACGGCATAGACGGTGATGCTGAATGTCTTGAAACTCCATTTCTCCATCTGATCTTGTCTTTATCCGTCACTAAATGCCATGTTAATATTATTTATCAAACAGTGGAGAACACGACCAGTGCCGACTACTGCAACTCCAGAGCCTATTTCGCTCGAAATGTGCAGTTTAGTATCAATTCTGTCCTATAGTTGTACCATGTCGATATGAAATCCATTCTCTCTCATGTCGTGCTGCCCTTTGCCTCGCAACTTTTCCCAGCGAGATTCAGCCTGCATTGTCATACCAGTATGATGATACCAATCACGTTGGTTAGAGAAGCCGGCGCTATCGTCCTGGTCGGTGTCTTATGGGGCTGTGAGAAACGCTAAGATAGGGTCTACCAACGGCAGCTGACGCCATCCTGATTGGCAGGCACAAATCCGTTTCTGAATCAAAAGACAGGCGCGTCCGATTCAGGGAAGAAGACTGGATCGCGACTGTATCATCTGTTTGGAATCTTCCTGAACTGGAAAGTGAGTGGGAGTTCAATATAATTAATGAATAACTGACGGATTCTGTCTGAGTTTATTCTGCCATATCTCGTGAATCAGTTAGGCTCGGCTGCTTATGTCTACACGTTGTCGAAATCTGGTTTGCAATTGGACTTTCGAATCTGCAAGATATCTCTGATATACGATCCACTCAGATATATCGATGTCATTGCCAATTTGCAATGCCCTCGCTGTCATATTTACAGTGATAACAAGCAGGCTAATAGGAGAACATCCATTATCGAATGGTAATTTGGTGCCTGATGTCACGGTCGCTTCTTGAGATTTTTATTCAGAGGGGTTGCTTGGCGTTCTGCTTGCGATGTTGGGCATTACAATTTGCTTTTACGCCAAGCTTCAATAAACGTGTACATTTCGCAGAAAAAAGCAAAAGTCGGTAAATTTCGCCAATGGAGATTGTATTGAAAAATTCAAGCTGGTAGTTATCACAGAACAGCAGCTTGGAGAGCATTGTATTTACGTAGTAAAGCTTGATGCTCTGCCGAATCCGATGGTACTTGACATCGTGCCCCGATTAGCTCCAGGATTCGACCATCTGCAGGATGCTGCTCGAAGAATCGTTTGCTGTTGGCCGCCGGCATCGATGCAATCTGCCGGGACCAGCAATCCAGAATTTGACACAAAGCTGCATCTGATTCGTCGATCCTTCCTAAACACAGAATTCAGCTCAAATATCAAAATGGCAATAAAACAACGAGCCAATAAATGGTTTCAATTGAATATTAAATCTGATAGAGAGTATTACAATAAACGAGACCGTATTATTTGTACCTAATTTCTCGAGAGCTCTGGCGACCTGATAATAGCCATCAGGTTGATCTGGGCGTAAGCGGACCAGATTGCGGAAACAATCGAGAGCCTTGGCCCATTGTCCATCGCTGACGAATAATTTGCCCCGAAGCAGATGCGCATTTGGCATGGAGCTGCCATCGGCACAGAGCTCGAGAGCTTTATCGCATTCTTTAGTTGCTTCGACCTACAAATAATATCTGAGAGCCTGATGCTGTCTGATCGTATGTCAAAAGGTACGAAATTGTTGGCCCGATAATGGCAAAGAGCGAGCTGGTAATGAATCTGTGAATCATGAGGCTGTAAT
Source organism: Polymyxa betae (assembly GCA_003693705.1). Lineage (NCBI taxonomy): Eukaryota > Endomyxa > Phytomyxea > Plasmodiophorida > Plasmodiophoridae > Polymyxa > Polymyxa betae. The sequence goes on from RBZT01000705.1 coordinate 92,688, forward strand.
AGAGCCGCCGTAGATAGCGATTTCAGTGCTCGCCGTGTATCATCGAGTTTCAGATAAACCCGTCCTAATGCTAAATGGGCCTTCCAAAGACCCGGATTTGATTGAATGATCTCTTCATATACACGACATGCCTCTATAATTCATCAGATATCAGATACTCGTACAAGAGCCACTCTCTCAATAGCTACCAGGGATCCTATCAAGGCTATCCAACGTCTTCGCTAATAGAAACAGAAGATCGTAACGATTCGGATGGGTTGGATCCGCATAAGGCAATGCTTCACGCATCCTGAATCAGAAACCATCACCGAAACGATCAACCGACGGCGGTCGTGCTGACCTCTTCACGGCCTCCATCCGATCAGTACGGCTGCCATGCGTGACCAGATTCACGGCCAGATTGTAATGCGCTTCCAACAATCCTGGAGCGAACTTGATCGCACGACGAAAGTGTTCGTTCGCCTAATCGAGACGAGCGTTCGTCAGCAACAGCGTACTGGCCCCCCAGCAGAGGACGCGACCACGAACCTCTTTGATCTGTCCGCTCATCTGTAAGAGCTGGCCCAGGACATTATGTATGTTGGGATTGGTCGGATCCAGCACGAGACAGGTTCGGAAGGCGTCGATGGCGGGTGCTCGAAGGCCTTGCTGGACGTAGCTTTGCCCGAGCCTGCGAGAGCGTTAGAGTGAGCAACTATTGAGCGAGAGAGAGAGGAGAGCCCGACTGGGAGATGGCGGCGACGACCGCGACCCGATCCTTCTTAGAGAGAGACGATGTGAGACGATCTGGTTGTGGGAATCCTTTCACAATAGAGCCAATAGCAGTACATGATACATGAGCGATATCCATATCCGGATTACGAACAGATCCGATCAATGACGGAAGCGCGCCGACCTCGAATCTACGATGCAATTGAGCGCTGAGGCGAACGATGGAGACACAACTGCAGCTGACGCTCGAAGTTTGTGATCGGGACCGCTGCCACAGATGATGGTTAATGTCAGCAGGCTGTTCATGGCGATCTCTTTATTCGAATCCGAGACATTACTGGTGATCTGACGTAGTAGACCGGGACATCCAGCAATGGCGCCCGTTAACGACGCTAAACAAAAAGTTAGCAAACTTTGTCGAGTTTTGAGAAACGATAAAATCTCAAGAGCACATCAAATACTTTTTTATAAAAAAAATAAAAAAATAAAAAACCTGGCTAGATCAATGTTATCAACGGGTTCAGCTTACAGTTCTGAGCAACGTCCATGACGATGGCGGCGGCCAGACGACGAAGTTCGACGTTCTGATCGGCGAGGAGCGTTTTCAGGTTCGTGAGACCGCCCGAATAGACGATGCCTTCGCGAACAGCATCGGATGCGGCCGCCCCCATCTGCATGGTGTTCAAGATGCGAATTCGGGTCTCCAGCGAATCCGCCTCCTGAAGATGCTGGAACAGGAGCGAGGCCGTCTTCTCGGGCGTCCCGAGATTATCGTTGATCAGATAGGCGCCAGCACCAGCGATGGCGGCCGCCACCGACCACTTGATCCGACGTCCCCAAACATCTATCATCGACGTTAAACACGAATCGCGATTCGAACGGAAACGAGACCTCGCGATTTTCGATGGACGGCGCCGGACGCGATCTTGCCGGCCTCGGCCGCCGTCTCAAGGTCGGCGGCAGATTTGTTCAGGGCGCCGGTAGCCGAGCTCGCCAGAAATCGGATCGGGTGGCGACCTTGTAGGGCGACCTGATGAATGAGTCGGGATCTGACCCATCTGGTCATCATGGAAGACATTGATCAAATGATTGCGCGAATACCGCCGATCTGTCTCTCTCCAGAACTTGACGTCTGGGCTCAGACAGCGGCCGATACAGACCCCAAATCGGCCCCAAGACCCCACCAGCAACCATATCCAACTGAAGGGATCCCTCAGATCCCGTTCAGATGCGGTTGGCTTCAGCGATCGGGGGCCGGTATGACTCGGCCGATCCTTTTCGCAACTCTCTGGAATGATGTTGGGCATTGCTGGGCTCGATACGTTAACTGAACACCTCATTGCAATGTGGATGTCGAATGGTTGATCGGGCATGGAAGGGAATAGAAACCCTAATCACTGCCTGCCGGTCTTTCACCAAATTGATTGATGATTGTAATGTTACTTTCTCAATTAAACTCTTCCCTCCTTATGATGTAATGTTACCTTCCTAATAATCCCTTCCATCGTAAATAATGTAATGCTAATCCGGCCATAGAGTGCATTCTGTTATTATGGTAGACGAGCTACCGGTAAGATCGCCGAAATCGTCATGTTTCGCCTGCTGGAGTGCAAACAGGACCAGAACCAGCTAAGAGTTGTACCGCTGTTCTTGCAGATTATCAAAGCAAACGATGGCAGAAAGAAGGCAGATCCCGCGGCTACGAATCCGACGAATGGGTTGGTTAGGGTTTCAAATTTGAAACATACGCTATTTGAACGTGTATCGCCTGGACCTTGTCTACAGAAATGATTATCCTCAAGCGCTTCTATTATGAGGGTAGAGTGTATTAAAAAAGTAACATTACAGCATTAGGAAAGAAGGGTTTACAGTATTAAGAAAGTAACATTGTCCTATGGAGGGAAGCGTCTATTAAGAACGTAACATTACATCATAAGGAGGGAAGAATTTAAGAACGTAACATTATATCATAAGGAGGGAAGAATTTGTTAAGAACGTAACATTATATCATAAGAAGGGAAGGGTTTACATACATGAGAGGTGCATATTGCGTATGTTATAGAGAGATGTGGTATCCCTCTGACCATTGATTATCATTCAGGTTCAGGAATGCATCCGATCAGCTTCGCTGACCCAGACCGACATCCGCAATGGTTGTTGCCACTATGTCCTGTGTATTGAGATACTGACCATGTCCTGCACAGCGCTGATCTGATTCGTGGTCTGGCGCGATGCCATGATGAACGCTCGGTGGCCAAGTTCTTCGGCGCCTGTAATGGTATCAAATCATTACTAGATCAATGTGTTAAGAAAGAGGTCTTGTTACTATCTGCGGATCCATTTACCGGTCTCAGATTTATTCATTAGAAATTACCAAAACGGCAGAAGAATCTCGAGGAAGCACGACGCTTGCGGGCGAAATGGGCTGAAACCAGAAAAACCCATGACGAGATAAGATAGTCGATATTGAATCCAGATCTGTCTCTACTAAAGTATTCGTCCTTTGACTCTTCTTGGACACCAGCTTCGTAAACCCTAATACCCTAGCCAATCTTTGCCTACCTCGTCCAATACAAAGGTACGATGAATTCGTTTTTTTTGTATGTTTTAGGATCCCAGGCTCACATGAATGAGCTGTTGAGCGCGCAAACCTCTGCGGATGGTAGTCCGCGAGCGCCCCCGGAACTGTGACTGATCCATGGCTTCGTGATGAATTGCAATGCCGACTGGGCCGGTATTTCTGCCCGCAATCCACAAAAGCCCTGGAATAAACATTCCAGGGCTAACCCCGCGACCCTCTCTTCGATATAGGCGTCGCGTGTTGGATTGTAGCCGGGCAGAAACTCCCGCAGACGCTGGCGTAGGGTCGCCAGTTCTTGGGCTTTTTTCTTTCGACAATGCCGGAAGAAGAGGCTCCAGGCTGTCGTTGTGTTCCTTGGCCGATTTGAGCTGTTTCGACAGCCTGGCGACTTTTTTAGAAGCCTTCCAGACGAGACCTGCCTCGTGAATAGCCCATAACTTGCTCGTCGCCACTGCGCTTTTGGATAACAAAACCTATAAAAATTCGTTTTTAGGGCTAGGGTTTATAACTCGGGATGCCTTCTTGTGTTGCGCTGTCCGTGGGTGCGTCAGGAGCCAGCGTCGTAGTGTGGGCGCCATTTTTAAACAATGGTTTCAATGTTTATTGACGATGAGGCGGATGCTGTCGACGTTGGCGAAGGTGTTGACGGTGAAGAAGAAGTTGTTGACGGTGAAGAAGAAGTCGATTTGGCAAAGAGGACTCGTTCGATGGTTTTCACGCTCCATGTGAACCAGGAACTGTTTTTTGCTGGAGGTTTCGCTCGGCTGCGCTCCGGTTGCCGGTGTTCCGGATCCTGAGCTGTTGGTCCAGGCGTTGCCTCACAAATACCTGGTGTATGGTCGTGAAGTATGTCCGACGACGGGTTCGTTCCATCTACAGGGTTACGTGCAATTTCGTAACTCGATGTCGTTCCGCTCTATCCACGCCAAGCTCGCTCCGTACAAAGCATGGTTGCGCTGTGCGTACGGCACCGCTGCTTCCAATCGTCTTTACTGTTCGAAGGGTGGCGATTTCTTCGAGAGCGGACACTTTCCCAAAAACGAGAACGGATGCCGGTGGGAGAATGCTCTTGAACTCGCTCGCATGGGCAAGATCGACGACGTGGACGCTCAGACTCTGGTTCCATATGTGCGGTCCTTGGAGCGTCTTGAGGAACGACACATGTTTAATCAGGGCCTTCCGATTCTTGCTGAGTGTCGTAACGTCTGGGTGTGCGGTCCCACACGTTGTGGGAAATCGTCTATTCTCACGCGGCTGTTCCGTTCGTGCGATGTTTACAGCAAGATTCAGAACAAAAACTGGTGCAACTACCGTCGTCAACCGGTCGTATTAATCGACGATGTCGATTCGGATGGTTTCGGTCGTTGGGCGCTGTCGCATCTCAAGATCTGGACGGATTATAAACCATTTCCCGCTGAGCGTAAGTATGGTAATGTAAACATTCGGCCATATCATTTTATCATAACGTCGAACGAGACGCCGGAATCCGTCTTCGGTAATTCCGCTCCCGCCCATCGTGACGCGGTCCTCAGTCGTTTCAAAGTCATTAACCTGTTCGACTGCTGTGGGAATGCGGCATTTTGCCGTTGTGCGACTCATCATCCCGCATTGTATCCCGAGGAGTCGTTGGTGCGTTTTATCAAAGAAACTGTCGCATGGTTTGCGTACGACGAGAAGAATCGAATTAATGTCCACTATCCCCCGGATGATCCGTTCTTTCGTGTCGAAGAGGATTGGTTCACATGGAGCGTGAAAACCATCGAACGAGTCCTCTTTGCCAAATCGACTTCTCCTTCACCGTCAACAACTTCTTCTTCACCGTCAACACCTTCGCCAACGTCGACAGCATCCGCCTCATCGTCAATAAACATTGAAACCATTGTTTAAAAATGGCGCCCACACTACGACGCTGGCTCCTGACGCACCCACGGAAAGCGCCAAAAGTGGGTTGCGCGGGGGTCGCGCACCCACTAATACTAGGGCGCTGTCATATAAAATAGGGTTGCAGGAGTCCAGGCTATGATGGACTCCGGTTGCGTGCGCCTTTCGGCCATCGCCTGAGAGCATGTGGTTGTGCAGCTTCGCACATTCCCGGCCTTCACGATCGGGAGAGAAAGCGAAGAGAGAGTGAGAAGGTTACGTCTACGGGACCGTGGTCGAATTGTCGCTCAATTTCCTCTTTTGTTTATTTTTGTAAATCAATATTAATAACATTTACTGATGGCTATGCTCTTAGAAAGAAAGCAGTGGGTCTAGTCATAACGCTTTACCGAAATGTTCTCGATTCGCTATCTTGTCCTGTCCCTGAAATCTTAGATCAGATGTCACATGCTGTGGTTGCGTACTGTACGGTATGTAGAATCAATGATCTGTGATAATAGTTGCCGTTTTATTGCGATTTTCTGATGCTACGCTGTGCCTAAACTCATCAAATGCGCTCTCGTGATCAATATCAGCCATCCTGGTGACCGAGATTTCACTTTATCCACCCGTCAACGTTTTGACAAAAAAAAACATTTCATAAATTATTCGCAGCTACAGCATGGCGGAATTTTTCTTTCGCCCAGAATCTGAACAGATTTCTGCATAGTAATAACCTATTTACACAATATCATGGAGATAATCGTTAACTATATTAATGTTGGTAGATTATTAGTTGATCTTGATCTAATAATGATCTTCTGTAATGCATTTGTTAATCTCTGTCCAGCCTTCACAACCGACATCGATTTCATGACGAACGGCAACATTCCAGATGAACAGCGCCGATATCTTCCGGGGTCTTTCAGGACCTGGGCCTGGGCCAGCTCGAACTCCAGCACGCGGCTCGGACGGCGTGCTGGCCCGGCCGCGACAGCGGGCGGCTTCGCAAACAGCGACCTCGTCGTTGGTTTCGGCGCCGTGCGCTCGCCACTGGGCGGTAGTTCGGTCATGAACACGGAGCAGCGGTGCAGGACGTCGTCGGCGATCCGATCCAGGTCGTTCTCGACGGCGACTGCGTCGATCTGCAGATTCCATTCCGTGGCGGACGCCGACCGACGACGACGCTGTAGTCGCTGCCGCCCTGATAGACCATCATCGAATGGGGCCAGCATGGGATCCCCCAACACCCCCACGGTCGTACCATCCGTTACCGATACGAGCGTGATACTGGTGCTGTGGTACTGGCCCACGGCCAGGCACCGGATCGGTGCCAGATACCGCAGGACCCGGACGGCGTCGTTGGCGACGCGGAACTCGGCGATTCTGTTGATGTTGGAGGCGGCGGCGACGTCCAGCCCGATAACGATACCGTCGACTGTGGCCAGGTACACGTGACCGTGCGCATCATCGGCTGCGATCGCGGTCAGGGCGTGCTCGCCCACCACCTGCGATGTGGCGCGCAGACGGCATGTGCGCCGCCGCTGGGCCGGCATGACCCAGGTCTTGACGACGTTGTTCTGATCGATGGAGACCATCAGAGACGTGGTCGTCGTGATCATGGTCACGAACATGACCGCGGCGTCATGGGCGCGCTGGTTCAGTACGACGCAGGTCGAGGGCCAGATCTGCTGTACGACCAGGCGACCGTCGCTGCGTCCGGCCGCCACCCACGACCCGCAGTCCGAGACGAACACGGTGACGGCGTCCTCGAGTCCGTCCACGAACACGGCCTGGTTCAGTACGGCATCGCCGGCCGACGTACTGGTCCGATATCGGCCCGATTTCTCCACCAACACGACCTGATCACGGCACGAACTCGCTCGAATCCATGTGGGCGGACATGCTGGCCCCGACGGTATGCTGTACACGTGAGCGTTATGATGGAGACTGTAGGCGGCCACGTTTCCGTCGGTCTGTACGATGAAGAGGGTTGCGCCCCTGCGATCGAGATCGATAGAGATGACGGATACAGATAGTGGGATACGAGATTGTAACAGACCTGTTAGAGATGACCAGATAGTGATCAGATCGGGGTCGTGGTGCCATACAATCACACGTAATAGAGCGCTGCTGTACAGAACGTCGCAGACCGCGCCCATCATCATCTCGTCGTCCGCGGCCGAATACTGGACCAGGTCGTCGCCATCGCCGGCCAGCACGAGACGATCGCGAAACGCGACCATGGCCGTCAGCGACCGGTTCGTTCGGATTCGCTGGACGACGAGTCAGTGGCGGACCCCTGTCACCGACTCGGGGACCAGTATTACCTGAGAACAGACGAGCTGGGTCAGATTCCATGTCATGATACATCCGCCTATATCAGCAGTAATCATTGTATCATGTACGAATATGATAGAATGAATCTCTGTATGATGTTCTCTTGTTTGAAATAGACGAATATTGGAGTATGGATTATATATACTGATACGTCTATCATATGTACATACTGCCAACATACAATGATTAGGAGTAAATGATATCAATGATACACCATGAGAGACATCGAACAGGATTGTGGGTGATTCTGTCACCTATAGGGGGGCTCTGAAACCCTAAAACCCTAGCCGACCATCAACCACCGACCTGTATACAATCGCGCCCATCGCGCCGATATTCCCTCATAATCCATCCACGAATAGTTCGATCAAGAGATCCAGATACGAACAGGTTCGTTGATATACTACAGATCGATGTAACCTCATCCGTATGCAGAGCGGGAATACTGGCCGACGACCACGTCAACTGCGCCTGGGCATCGTACTCGGCCATGGCCATCGACCCGTCATTGAACCCGGCCACGATCGATCCGTTCCTCAGCGCCGCCAGCGCCGTACACGGCGTCGTGATACGGAGCGCCGACGCCGTCGTCGTCGTCGTCTGCAGCGGGATCGCCTCGATCGTCGAGCTCGTCGCCGTCACCAACACCGCGATCGATGCGCGCGGCACCGTCATCGTGATCACGTCGTTGACGTCGCCGCGCGCCAGTACGACGTCCGCGAACTGGCGCATGGTGACGGCATCGTACAGATGCGCCCGATGACGTCCGTCGACGACGGCGATGATGGCGCCGAGGTCGGCGCTGTACAGCAGGCGTTTGGCGAGACGGCGTCCGGGGACCAGAGCCGCGCCGGGCATGCGGCGATACCGCCGCTCCGTCGGTAGACGGCGTCGCTCCTGATGCTGGTGGCCGTACAGGACCAGGGCGTCGAGGAACTCGGCGAAATCGACGACACCGTTGTCGTTGAGGTCCATGGCCCGGAACATGGCCGCCAACGCCACGGCGCCCGGCCGCTCCTGGAACCAGGCCAGGCCGTGCAGGCGGGCCAGCAGGGCCTGGACGAATTCGGCCTGGGTCACGCCCGGGCCGAGCCGCCCGGCCAGCTGGTCCAATACGTCGCGGTCGATGGTCAGGACGATCTGCTGGATCAGGTCGTCGACGCCCTGCAGACGCCTGTACAGGCGCGTCCGGGGCGTCGCTGGCATCGCTAGCCAGGGGGCGGGTACGCCTTCTTCGCCGCGAATCTCACTGCCGCATTGCAACGATCACAGTCGGGATTTCTGGGGTCAAGGGGCCAGTTCGACGTGTTGTTGGACCGGCTGACCCTGAACGGTGTTCGGGTACGATCGGCAGTGACGATCGGGACGGTGAATGTCGGACCTGGCTCGGGAGCTTCGACGTCTCTATGCGGATGTGAAATCGTGGGCGCCATCGGATCACGAAGGCAGACCGCAGACACCATTTCAGGAACATGTTGGAGATGCGCCGGCTGGGTTGAAGATGGCGCTGACCTGTGGATAGGAGTCGAGACCGAGGTCGCCGCCAGGGGAGAATGTCTCGCAGCTGACGACATCGGTCTTGCAGATGTTCGAAACACGATGTCGATCTATGGAGGAGCGTATTGCGACTCTGGAAAAGAGAGAGTTGGATCTATTCGAGGCATTTGACCCTGATTTGTGACATTTTATTCATACGATGAATATCGCTATCTAGGAACTAGAACGCCGAATATCATCCAGATTTCAATCTATGGCTGATCATCAGAATAATATCAAGGATGTATTATGTGGTGAATTCAACAGATTAGATGGACTTATTCGACGAAGGTGGCGATGGATTTCTAGAATGATTTGTTTGCTGAGAATGTGATTAGTGAACATGATCATAGCCGAATGCATCATGATCTTTATGATGGGCAACAGATTCGTATTCAGCAACAGATACGGCATAATACTGATATGATCAATGTTGTCGATGAAGAGGTTCGACAGGTTAAGAGGCGTCTCACGGAGGCTCTTGAATTATTCAATAGAAAATGGAATTGATTGTTTGATAATATAATAACCGCTTTCACGTGTGTTTGGATGGTATTGGTATGGATGACGTTTGTATTGATGACATTTGTATTGATGAGATCTGTATGGATGAGATATTTGAGATGACTGGATGAGATGTTGTTTTGTATGGATGAGATTTGTATGGATGAGATGTTGTTTTGTATGGATGAGATTTGTATGGATGAGATTTGTATGGATGAAAAATGTTTGTTTTGTAATGATGGCATTTGTTTGTATTGGAAGGATGAGCTATTATTGATGACATTTGTATTGACGAGATTTGTACATATGGATGAGATTTTTCTGTTGTATTGATGGCATTTGTATAGATGAGATTTGTATGGATGAGATGTTTGTAATTTGAAGGGATGAGCCATCATTTGTATGGAGGACATTTGTATGGCCGTGCTCATATCAGAGTAAAGATTTACAGCTTTGTTCGGAGATTCGATAAGTGCGCCGCTCACGCAATATCTCATTGATTTTTGTATTCGTCGTTCTGCTGTGCTCATGTCTTCGGCCGATTCAGCTGAGGCGACGTCATCGCTGCCGCCCTGTCGGCGACTCTTCATCGGCGGCCTGTCGTGGGACACGTCCGACGAAAAATTCCACCAATACTTCGAGCAGTTCGGCGCCATCGAAGAAGCCATTATCATGCGTGATAAAGGGACCGGGCAATCACGAGGATTCGGATTCGTGACGTTCGTCAACCTCGAGCCTGTACAGACGGTTCTATCGCAAAGTCTCGAACTCGATGGGCGCCAGATCGACCCGAAAATTGCCGTCCGAAAGGAAGAGATGGACAAGCGCAATCAGGCGTCGTTGCCGCCTCGCGAAACCACCGACCGAAAGATTTTCGTCGGTTCGATTTCTCCCGAGGTCACGCAGGAGTCGTTTAAAGCGTATTGGGAGACATTTGGTGCCATCCAGGAGGCGGTCGTTATGAAAGGCTACGGATTCGTTAGATTTACAGAGCAAGAGACGGTCGAGAAGGTGTTGAAGCACCCGGAGCACATTATTAACGGGCACAAAGTCGAGCCGCAGCGAGCCGTTCATAGACGCAGCGTGCACGAGCGTCGCACATCCGAACGTCATCGCCCTGAATCAGATCATGGCTATGGGCCGACTAGGGATAGGTATCCGCCGCCGACATCGCGTTGGTCGCCGCCCGATTATCATCGCGAGTACCCCCGGGCGCCGCGCGACCTGCCGCCCCGCGACTATCGTGAACGTCCCAGGGACCCGCGAGATGTGCCTCGTGATCCTCGGGAGTCGTATGATTACGGCCGTGATCGTTATGGGCCCTATGATGATAGCCGTTACGATAGTCGTCGTTTATACGAGTCGCGTTATGCACCGCCGCCGTCGTCGACAACATCGACGGCCGCCGATCCTTACGACCTGTATCATTTCGATCAGTATCCGGATTTCGAGCCCGCTGCATCGTACCCGCCGCCGTCGTCGTCGTCCGCCAATGGTTAGTGAGAAATAGCGACGCTCGACATTTTGAGTTGCTAGGTGTGTAGTTCGGGTTTTTAGAGTTGACTCGCCGCTATAGGTCGTTCGTACTACCCCGACGGTTCCGGGCCGTATTCGGACAGTTTAAGTCGAGGGCCGCCGCCAGCATCGTCGTATAGTGATGCGTATGGTTATGGCGATCGTTATGCTAGCAGTGATCATGGGTACGCGCCAGAAAGCGTGCAAGGTAGCTACGGGCGAGAATCGTATAGTTCCGTCACCGAGCATGGACGACCATCATCGTATTCGTCGAGACCAGGGCCAGTGCCGTCTCGAGGTTCAAGATACGATCCATATGGGCGACCTTAGAGCATTCGTTTCAGGGAGATTTGCAGTTAAACAATTTTTTAATCGACTACAGCTGCTCGTAGAGCAACCGTCAATACATAATGGTTATATATACAATGGGATGATGAATTCAGCAGAAAGTATCATCAGTGTGTTTATTGTATTGGTTGTGATCCCAAGACTTTATTGTAGGTACCGACCACTTTGGAACTTCGTATATCATCCCACGCTCTGCAACAGTTTCGGAACCTGCAAGGGAGTGAATCCCCATTCACAAAAATCAAGAGAATGAACTTACCAGGTAATCTGAGAATAATGGGCGGTGGAGCTGCCGGGTGCTAAGCCAGATATCTTCGAACAAAGCTCTTGGATACAAATCGTATGCGCTTGCTTGGATGATTGTTGCGGGATGAAGAACACATCCAAGGCATGGCGCTGATCATGGACAAGAAGCTCGTTGTAGATGGGCTGCGAACTTAACGGGAACGCAGACAGATCCAGCGAGTTTCGAAGATACGTTTGCGTCTTCACCCAACAATCTTTAGTAAAGTTGTCCTCGCTTACTTTATTGTAGATGAAGACAATCCTAGCTCGAGATTGGTTTTCACCGCTGCCTAATTGGTTGATTCTCAGAAACGCAATCGACCAAGTAAGCAATGGAAGCATTGTACCGGCTCGTATCAGCATAGCAGCTGAAGCAAGGGTTTGCAGCGTCGCATCAGATGCGAATGTGTCCTGTACGACGAGAACCACATCGCAGACAGTCATCATCAGCATAGAGATCTCAATGGATTGAATTACGACAGCATGGGCAGGCGATTTGTAAACCGATGATAGCGAAGCCGACGAGCTCATCAGCTTCGTTATGGAAGAAATCGAATTCAATGGCTGAAACGTCATTTTCAGCAAATTACGACAACCACAATGCGCAATAAGCCCAAATATTCAAAAACGAAATCGGCAGTCTTACTGCCGTTAAGGCGAAAATCACAAACAATCCAAGAAAATGACATGGGCTGAACAATAAAGAAATTCTCACTTGTGAATCGATAAAGATGGAATTTCGTGTGAAGATGGCATCGACTCCAGGAGTTGCAGAGATACAATTGGCTATCGAATGCTCGGTTTGCGTGGTGAACAATGCCGGTAATTGCGATGATAACGATGACGCTAGGGCCGACATCAATATCGACTTTCCGGTACCTTCGCCTCCAATGACACCAAAGCTTCGACTGCATGTCTGATCATTGCTCAAGACCTAGAACACAGTTTAATCCAAATCCCTTAGAAGGGGAATAGCAAAATAGCTGCTACCGTTTCGACGTTTCGATCCAGTCGTAAAAGATGATCGATTATAGACAACGGTCCTCCCTGGTATTGTGGCTTCGGTTGCAATACACGGCGTGGTGCTAAGACCGTCGGATGTGTTGGCGGCTTAGGCTCTTTCGAAGGCGGAGGCAATATCGGGGCTTTCGAAAGAATGCGCTTGACAGCCACGACAGGGACTGGGCTGGACGATGAAGCCGGTGTTGGTAATGGTGATGTTGGCGACGGCGCTAGAGGTCCTGATCGACGAGGTCGGCCTGGACGACGAGCACCGCCATATCCAGGCGCGCTCATAACATTCCGCGAATTGTTCCTGTTTGATTATCAGCGTATCAACCCCAGTGCAACTCAGTATTACTGCACCACGTTCGTTAGATAAGCTTGATTGGAAAAAGCGAAGAATAATGATGCTTTATAAACAATTGATAAACTGTGATAATTTAACAAGATGTGCTCATATACATTGATAGACAGCGAATCCATTGCTGTAAGTCTTCTTCACAACTGGCTTGCATACTATACGTCTTTGATTTACATTGCAATTTGAAAGTAAACGGATTTTGGGAATTCTCATCAAGGTAAACGGATCCTCCAGTTAAATCGATGCAGTCAGCCTCAATCTTTTGTGATACATTCTTAAAAAGCTGTAAGAACGGATACCGAAGGATGCAAAATAGCCTCCTATGATTCTGATGCAAAAACCCACTCCTTTCCGGTTGACTAACATAAACCATCAGACTGTTATTGCACAGGCAAGCCTAGCTGCAAACCTTTCCGTTTCTGAGCATTTGCTAACAGATACTTTCGACAGCGCTGGCGATGGAATGCTACCGCCCTGACAGTTGCTATGATGATGCAAAATATCCAGAGCAGTCTGAAAGAATTTATCAGATGGACTGCATTCGCCAGAGCTACGCTGGACACGAGACTGCACCCATTTGTAAGCAGTTAAACCTCACTAATGAAGTAAATCATTACCTTCTCCACAGCGACTTTGGAGCATAGTTTCCGGCGAATCAATTTCCCCGATTTCCTGAAATCGCTGAGAAACTTCGGCTCCGCTACTGGCCTCAGCCAGCAAAAAAATCCTAATATAACATCATTGAGAGAAAGCACGTTGGAAAGCTTTGAGTTTTACCAGAATGTCTCTTGGTATGGGATATATTGTTTACGAAACTCTTGAAGAATCCCACTCGGGAAAATGCCTGGCGTTAATTCACCAAACTAGCTTTATCATGTTGACATGGTTACCTTGCAGTAAACAGTGTGGCAAAAAGAAATAGGCTCAGGTTGCCAGTCAGCATACAAATTCATTTCAATATCAAGCTCGAAATTCGAATTACGCTGAGCATATGAATGGTTTGACAGTTCGGAAGGCCATGGGCAACGGAAGATCAAATATCGATCAAGTACATGCATTTGTTCTTGGGTTATATCACAGTCGAAAACACTGACATCTTTTAATCCTCCACTTCGAATGGCTTTAACCTAATGGGCGCTTCATAAGAAACTGTAAGGATCTCAACATCACATTGAAAGACGACACCTTCAGGCTCAAGCAGCTTTCTAAAGCGAAATGATTCATATCAGTCTGGAGTATTCGGACTTGGAATCGTTTAGGTTTGCTCAAAGAAACCTTAAACACAGTGTTATCGTCCTCTGTTCGTCTTGTCCAGCAATTACTGTAAACTCCCGAAGAAGGCGACAGCTCCTGTGAACACACATTTTGAATATATGAAAGAATACGGCACTGAGCGAATACTTGAATCTCAATGGCCACATGTATCCTGGTCCCTGAGGCATGATAATCGCCAGGAGCTGTATATATTGATGGGACGACATCGGATTGAGAGCAGATTGCAATTCCGCTGATGCTGGGATCCTGGGAACTGCTATCAACTGAAATTGCAGCTATTGCCGAAACAAGACGAGGAGAAGGCCCTGGGAGCCTAAAACATTTTGCTTAAATTCTGTTCGAAATGCACTTGGTTTCACAAACCGTATAGAACCGTCAGGGCCTATTAAAGGTGTCTTCAGAGTTGAAACTCTCTTCAGAGATTGGTATCTTTGGCGAGCATTGCTCAAAATGTCATCGTCGCCGTTTAGATTCTCAGGATACAGGGTGCCCATTTTGACTACGACTTGAAGAGGTTTTTCGAGCACAGTTGAATCGTTTATCACCCAGTTTCTAAGGATTCTTTCCTCATTACACTCTCCTTAATCAGAATTAAGAGCAGGTGCAATCTGCCAGAACCATACTGACCTGTCGTGCTTTGGACAACAGGAACATCATTGAACTCCAAGATGTGTCGCTTGCCATGTTCCGATGCTGGGCATGTGACTGACACAGAAATCGGATGCGATATTGCAAGATCGTTTTGGATAAAGTTAATGCCAATCAACTGAGATCGTTTTCAGACATTAGACAGTAGAGCGTAACAGATGAAAAGACCTCAAAAACCAGTTCAAAAGGATCGTTGATGTCTTTCTCGGTCTCCATTTTGTATCTGAGATATCTTGTTAGTCAACTATGCATGGTATAATGATAGCTTCTTTTACACTTTCAATAGCAAGCGCCCGATGCGACGTCCAAGCCCGTTGAACAACGAGACAGAGACCATCTCATTGAGACCGCGGGAATCCATTGACGAAAGGTCAAATACGATGCCCCAAACAACATCAGATATCTGCAAAGGATTTGCCTTCAAGTATTCAATTGGATCCAGCTGAAGATTTTCCTATCACATCGTCAACGTAAATGCTGAATGTCATGTGGCAAGTGACGCACCTTGCGATTGTCTTGCCGCTCTAGGCTGTGACAATAAAACACTCTCAGTTTGTGGTAGAAGTTGTAAAATTCGTCAACTGTAAAGCAAATGGCTGGTACCGTGATGCTTGTCATGCGAACAATAGGAGAGGCCTAAAAAAATTACTAAGCAGCGCGACCAAACATATTTCTACCCAACCTCAAGTAAAGGGATGGGCGAGTTGCTAGCTAATTTAACATTTGGAACTAGCTGGAATAGTATTTCGTGACCAAGAGCATACGCCATGGAATTGCAGCAATCAATACGGGTCAGTAGAGTTTTCAAAGTTTCAGAACTGGTACTAAGAGCAGAAACCCTCCAAGTTTTCGCAATAGCCTCTACTAGAGCTCGAAAAGACATTGATGCGCCAACATCGAATGAAGAGTCCGATGCCTACTTTAAACATAAGGCGTCGTGCAATCGAAGTTCAGAATTGCAATGTAACCTCCTGTATGTTGCCGTCATTTCGAATTTGATCAACGATCTTTGCAAGATTTCCCCTTAGAGATTTCTCTCGCTTTAATTCTTCTTTCATTTTCGATAGTTGGCGACGATGGGTCTTGGAGATGGTATCGAAGCCATTCTCGGTGACCTCCAATAATTGCCTTGCTTTCACAGTCTCCTCAATCTGAAAAAAGCAGGAGTTAATCCAAGACTGTTTGCAGGAATAGGAAGCCACCGAACTGCCAGTTTGAGCCTTTCGGATAATTCAGCCTTATTGGCTCTCTCAACTTCAAGCTCCTTAATTAAATTGTGGAATTTGGCGTCAGTTTGGGCAGCGCCTATTTCAAGGATTTTGACCTGGTCGCGTTCCTTTTCGAGGTCATACATAACGGAATCTAATCTGTACGCCAGTATAAGCCATGCTGCCTGATACGCCATAACTATTACCTTGCTTTCAACTCTTTATGTGCAAAATCCCAATTTATTTCAGTCCGGTTTTCTGGAGGGTTCTTCTGCAAATAGTTCATTGAAGCACTATAGCGGAATGCCAGTTTGCCCCCAAAAATAACGCGATCTCCATGTGATAAAACAACGTCTTGAGACACCTAATGCAATGTTGGCGATGTTCATCAAATTCACAACCTGTTACCTGTTGCCCGTTAACAAAAATCTGATTCGCCCCGTCATGAGGAATTAAAATGCTAGTACAATCATTCATTGTTTTGACGATACAAAAAAGCTCGGGGCCACCCTCCAGATGAAGTACAACACAGGGCTGCGATAATGAAGCCGAACGGCCTACATTTGTATCTCCCTTTTTAAGATAGTACACCAGACATTCGCCAGCTCCAGGATCTTCCCGCAAGCTGCAAAGGAAAGGAGAATACGGATCCAATTTGATAGCAATTCCTTCGCGCTCTAAAGCCTTCGGAAGACACTAGTCATATCTCTCACGGTAGGTGATGCAGGAACCTTACTTTTTCTCGTTCAATACGGATCTGTTCAGCTTTGTTGAGCTTATCCTCCCAGCTCATATTCATAACCTGGATGAGTTTTTGGGCATTCTGGAGCTGCTCCGACAGCTGCTGTATCTCTTGAGAGCTTGATTTCTCTGCAGACCCCAGTTTCGCAGTGAGTTCTATAACATCTTAGGAGGCAGTCAGAGCAGCATTTCACTTCGGACCTTTGATTTCATTCTTTAAACCATCAACAAGTCTGTTGTTCGAGTTCTCATTACAGACAGCAGAAGTTACAATCTGTTTGGCTCTAGCAGCATATCGCAGAGAGCCTAGTGATTCCTCGTAGTCAGACTCCTTGGAGCTAACGGTGCATAAAAGCATAGTTCGGGAGTTTCCGTCAAGACCAAAACTCCTTTTCAACAGCCAGGTTAGTGTCGAATCTCGGAATGGAATATGACTTGTGCTGCGAGATGGGCTGCCGATCTTCTTTCCAGAGTTGGATTCGGCTAAAGAAGATATTACCCTGCCGAGAGTAACCAAAGACTTATTGATTTCTACGAAACAATTTAGGACCAGTGGAAATCCTTGCAAGTATCTAGATACCGGCGGCTTCTTTCAAATTGATTCCTTGAGCTTTGGTTTTTGCATGCCGTTCGCTTCCTGCTAAATCAACGAGATGTATATGAGCGACTTTCTCGCAAATAACCCCCTCAGAGGGATTCTTCACGGTTTGCTTTAATTTCAAAGTAACTGTGTTAAGATTAATGCCACACATCAAGCAAAAACGGGTTCTACTGACATATTGCATGCGAACGTGACGATTCCGCGTTCATACGAGTGGCAGCGACAGTTCTGCCAGAGTTTCCCTGACTCAATAAACTGGCAACATCCTCGTAGGATTGTACCTGAGCGAAATTTCTTGAGCAATCCTGGAACAAATTTGAAAATTAACATACAGGAATATTACTCAGATCCTCAACGTAAGGCCCGTGCTTAGGATGCTCCCGAACTGTTAGGCCTGCTGGGCTTATACTTTCCATTTTTTTCGGATCGAGACTAAAACCCAATTATTCCGAATTCTTAGCATCATGCTATTCATTTACAGATCCCGAACTTTCTCATTATATATTTCGAAATATGATGCCTCGCATGTATATCTAAGTCCTTCTACATTAGAGGATTGTTCGTTTATCCTGTTGAACAGCTCCTTGGATATTCTTGGGATAAGACCAGGGTCGGAAGCAGGGCCCATCATGCAATATGATTTCCCCGATCCAGTCTATTTCCTTTTGTAAGCAAGTAGAGTATTCGTTTGAGTTGATTTACCTGCCCATAAGCCAGGATAGTCACATTAAATCCCTAAACGAAGTGAGTAGTGACTGCAACATCAACATAAATATCGTACAGAGAAGACATTCTGCAGAGCAATCTGTCCCAAATCATTGAACACATCTTCTTGAGTACCGCTGTTGCCATCGAAGTTGACATAACATCTATCGAATCCAAACCGATGCGATTTAGCTCCAGTGAATCTTGGTCACACTTCAGTGTGGAAAAGCCAAAAAAGAACACTGAGAACGATACCCTGATCTAGGCGGATGAAGAGCCAGATTCGTTCCAGAAATGTCAATAATTGATTCATGAGTTTGATGGGATCGTACCCGGACCGCAACCAGCACATTATCTCTTTGGACCTTAGAATCCCTTTGAAGCGTCATGATGAGTTCCGGACAGAGCAGGATTTAAATCAATAGTCGTTTTTTTTCAAAAATTGGATTTGTTGTGAAACCGCCCATGCAAATGGAAGAAGGAACCGGCAAGACTGACAAAGGGGACTGACGTGGCAACCATCCAGGCGGTCACAGCCTCCGGTTAGAGAACGTAGGAAACGTTACATGTGCACATCTTGCCAAGCTTGGCCTCTATCTATTAAGTCTCTACAGCAGAAATCGATACAGATCGAATAATCGAAGAATTTGCCATTCTAATGCAATTGTTAATTAGCTGTAATTTAATTTATGTATGTTTACACAGTAGGGTCAGATTGTCTGTGGTCCCTGATAGCGAGAGACGATTCATAAATGGACCTATCAAACTGAAGGTCACTGAGGAGAACCTATTGATGTGATGCCTTACTCAGCTAATGAACGGATATAGTCTACTGTTAGGTAAGTCCTTTCTGAAGCAGATCCTTGCAAAGCAGCTACCAACTCGTCCAGAGTTGCAGACTAAGGCAATTTAGCAGAACAATACAAAGTCGCAAACACGTACAGCTATGTCCTCTGGAGTTTGATATTGATTATTATACAGCGCTTTGGCCCAGAAAACAGTCATGTTAGGAATAGTAAACAATGGTATCAAATTATCGGAGCATCCAAATGAGAGAAGCTGGGCAAATCGAGCAAGCAGCTAGAGAACAAAATGACTGAGCTCATCAGCATGTTAATGCGTTCTCTTACCAGAGCAAGGCTATCCCAGCGAAGATGCTGACAAAACATACTACTCATATTTGCCATAGACGATGATAGTGTCTGCAGATTCTGTATATCACCAGGTGCAACCTACATTCAAAATTACTCGAACAGAAAAACTAAGGCAGACCAACAATTACATTATATTTGACAGCCAGTGAGCCGATCGTTTTTTCGCCTTCTATCAGCTCAACGAGCAGTTTTGCTAAGATTAACCGTCTGTATTTTTGCATTTCTGGATTTGTAACAGAATCCAATGGCAAAGTCACTCCAACAGATTTGAACGTAAAAAATGGATCTACTCCAACAGCACTTGCTAAGATTGCAAGTATTAGCTTTGGACAGATGCAACACCTCAATACCTATGGTTTGCTCGACCGAACTTAAAGATTCCATGGTCTTCTGCTGAAGAGTCAGATTGCTTGATAAGTGGAAAGAAGATTGCAACGGAGTCGACAAATAAGCTAAAAGAGTGTCAACTAACAAGAAGAACTAACAGAACGTTTCTAAACACCAACCTAGTTGAAGCGGGGACGCGGTACATAAATGAAGTCGGGCTTGATCCAGTGATTCGTATGCAACAAGAGCTTCAGAACACGAGAAGCCAGAAGCACAGGTGGCTTGTCCGAGTTTTGTGGCAACGTATTTGTCTCTAAGAAGTTGGATAAATTTGTTTTCTAATAGGTAGTTGATCGATTTGTCGGTAATCGACAACAAAGTGTCATGACACAAATCCAACGCTGCCCATAGAGTACTAGAAACGAAGTAACTCATCATATAGTAATATGCTGATGTGATTTACCAGGAGATCAACGCTTGCACATTTGATTTGTCATCGCAAAGATTTAAGCAAATTCCATCAAGAACGAATCGAACCATCTTCTCAATATCATTCTGCACTAATAATTTGCTACAAACCGGTGACGCCGGAGCAGATATGATTTTTTGGACTTTATCCAAAACATCTTTCGAGCTCCCTTCGCAGAGCAAAAAACTGCAAGATACTCAGTAGCCATGAAAATGAGTTGTTCTCGCATACCTTTCGCCAAGATCATCCAAATTGGCTCTTCCGGCTCTTCCAGCCATCTGTGATAATTTAGAATGGAGGTTTAAATGCAGCGCTGAGATACTTGTTGATACTGTGAGACAGTTAACTGCTGCCGGCCGACATATTGCGATCGAAAGATAACTCTATTAGAATAGCGGTTAAATGCATCTGAAGATCTGTGAGAGTAAGATTACCTTCGAGCTGGCAAATTGACACCGGCAGCGATTGTTGACGTCGCACATAAACAGTTGATAATTCTAGAGCGAAACCCAGTCTGTACAGGTGTTTATAACAATAGAAAGCGAACAAAAAGCTGACCTCAATCAGGCGTCTTATAGGAGGGGGCAAGTC
The DNA here is from genome assembly GCA_003693705.1 of Polymyxa betae. Classification (NCBI taxonomy): domain Eukaryota; phylum Endomyxa; class Phytomyxea; order Plasmodiophorida; family Plasmodiophoridae; genus Polymyxa; species Polymyxa betae. The sequence goes on from RBZT01000705.1 coordinate 113,450, forward strand.
GCTATTGTGATAGCCAATTCCTTTACGAATTCCAAATTCTAATTTAGGACAGATGGATCCTTGAATTTCAATTCGCATCTATAGACCTTAGCAGAGGGACAGGGATTACTTGGGAAACAGACCTTTTCTACCAATTCGTTCCTTCTAGGATCGTCTTCAGAATTAACACGTTGAGCAAGCGTTAGCATCAAGTTTACACACCACGCTTTGGTCGCAACGAAAACTATTGCAGAGTGCTGATTTTGTAATACTTCTTTGACTAGATCGACAGTTATCTAGGACGCTTCGACATCAGAAAGTTGAATAAGTGCCTCAATTCTGACCTACAGCAGTATTGTCCGATGTGGGCGGGAATGACCGCCATTGTTGATGCTGTTGATTATAAATCACATTCCCAATCACGTACTGAACAAAGTAGATGTTAGTAGAAGAAGGACAGTGAATACCTGACTCACATTCTGGTATAAAGGAACAGGTCTGTAGTCAGAGGAGTAATAGACAGCATTAAGCCATTCAGCAACCTTAGTGAAGTTTGGCAATGTGGCAGACATTCCTACAATCTGAAGCGGCAGATTCCAAGACCGTTTTACCAGCATAATCTGTACGGTTTCAGAAATTACTCAAAGTGATCTAAACCGAATCCAATACTTTGGAAAGTATCGCTTCAAGAAGGTATCCCCTTTGAGGATCGCTAATATAATGCAACTCATCAATGATAACAGAGGTAATTAGGCCCAGACGTTGAGATGTGATCAAAGAGTTCAAAATCAGGGATGCTTTCTCTATGGTACATATAGCAACATCGACTTCGTTTGTCAGAACAGGGGCGATATTCGAATGGAAAGCTTTGCAGATGCATCCGATGGGATAAAGTTTTGATTGCAAATCGAGAAGCTTCTCTTCGACCAATGACACATAAGGAAGAATGATGATGCACTTTCTCTGCTGAAACATCAGCTAAGAAACTGATGTCAGAATATAGAACAAAATCCAGGTAAAAGAAGGAACAAACGTGGCGAATTAGAAGAAGTTCGGCAATTAAAGACTTTCCAGAAGATGTAGGAGTAAAGAAGATAAAGTTTCTAGTTCCTTCAGCAACACCTTGTGTCGACAGAGCCTCTGCCTAGGTCACGTTTTTTGAATACCGACTCTCGCTTGTGGAAAAATTGCTTGCCTGCCAGTTGTACAGCCTGTGGATTCCCTTTGCTGAGTAAATTTGCTGGATCTAACTGATCGTCAGCAGATAAAGATAAGCAAAACTGAAGTACCTCTTTGGGAATTCTCCAAAAGCTCAAACAAGTCGAATCGTCTTCATTGTATTCCTGATTTAAAAATATACATCGATTGTTTTTCGCTTTCGCGTCTGTTTCAGCAGCGTGGCGAGCAGCGGCTCCAGTTAACTCCTCTCCTTTCAAACTCACATAAAATCTTTGGCGATTTTTCGTTTTCCATATTCCAACAGTTCGTCTGCCTGAACAAATTCCTATCAATGATTGCTTTCATCAATTGAGAGTGATGTTGACTTAAAACGAATTCGTGTGTGCCGGATTTGGTTGATCTCTGCAACTTCTGATTCAGAAGACACGTATTTTGCCGGAGATGGTGCGCTGACATCCAGCTTGTAGATTTTGGGTGTGCTTCAGACGGCAGCCCTGGATAACATCGCTCGCTCATCATTAAGCAATGAATGGCCAGACAGTCACTTTAGTGAGCAGATTAATGCAATTAGACAAGTGAATGTACTGTATAAGACTGTCGAGAAGAGTATTGTTTGGGCGGCATTTGAGACAGTGGCATTGATAAATTTTAACCAATGCGACATGTCGCTTCTGCAAATTTTGCGACACCGTTCAAGGCGCGCGATAACATGATTTTCCCACATTTTCACGCTGCGAGTGGCAATATATAAGCAGTTCATGAAAGGAAAGTTTATTGATGAATATAAAAGAGATTGAATGCAAACATCAGAAAGACGATCGTATCGAAAAGTAGATGATGAAGAAGATAAATACAATAAAGAGAGCGAGATAGCAGAGATGACTGCTGCTGCTTCTGCTGACAAGCTCACTCAGCTTCTTCCTTGTAGCTGCTAGCATGCTTGAGGCATCCAGCATACTAGAGTTCTATTATGGATAATCAGTATCCAGGATAAGCAGGCAATAGAAGGAAATAGCTCATCAATAATGGGAATTTCATGCAACTATGACAACAAACAGGCAACTTTAAATACCATTGAATCTAACATTGCATTTTGGTCCCGAGTTTCGCGTCCCAGTTCGACCGTAATATGCTTCAGCTGATCGACTTTCGCATTCAGATTAGATACAAGCTCATCACTCTGGTTCTCCATCGTTTGCATTTTCTGTTCTTCCTGTCGTCGATACGCCTGCGTCCGCTGACTTCGCTGACCCATCAGAGCCGTCCTATCAGCAATATAATTAATGATGGTTTCCCATTTGAACGACAGAATTTGTACAACAGAAACTGGATGAGCAAATAGAGAAATATTTCAGTAAAACAATACCTTTCATCGCTCATGGTGCTCCTTGGCCGCATGCAGCGGCAAACAGCTTAGTAAATGGAAGGCAGGTTGCCAGGTCCAGATGAAAGCCCGTCTGAAATCAAGGTAAGTAGGAAAATTTACAGTGAATTTGATAGCTCATAGCAGGTCTCAAATAGCGCAGCCCGCGAACAAGACTGACGAAGAACAGATGATCAAATTTGATGATAAAGGACAAGGGACATTAGTTGAGATAATATTATATCTTTATAATTTATATACAGGATCAAGTTCCTCTTTACAGTAGAACTTCAATCCCTACGATGAATTAACCGCGGAGGTTGTCCACCAGTTTTCAATCGGGTAAATATAGATCTTGCCATCATCAGTTCCACCAATAATCAGATCATCTATTGTGTTGAACGTGATTGAGGTAAATGATGACGATATGTTGTGGCATGATTGAACCACAGAAAAACTAAAGAAGCCATTCAGCTAGATGCAAGGCAACAGTGGATTCCTACTCTTCAATACGGTAAACTGTGATTCGTCCCAGATTCGCTAATACAATGAGATCTCCTTTTCGACTGATGTTGAGGACGACTCCAATAGGATCGTGCTGAACCTTGGTTGCGTTACGGAAAGTCCCGTTCAATGAGTACGTTAACACGTATGTCGAAGCGGTCGGCTAATCAACAACAATAAGCCTTTGAAACCACACATAATCGCAGCTTACAGTATTAGTAGTTGCTTGGCAACCAAACACCAAATATCCCAGCGGCGAGATCAGGACACAAGTAGGCACTGAATGCGGAGCTGGAGAAAATATAATTTTTCGAACTAACTGGCCATCATGAAGTCGATGAACTAAGCACATTGGTTGCGAAGAGCAACTGACACAAATATTCTGCAACACAATTAGAGCGACCGCGACAAATGCAGAATGAACGTTACCATTTTCTGGTTAATCGCAACACAAATAACAGGCGAGTCGTGCCCAGTCAGCACTCGTAGCGGGTGCTCAGCGATGTACACAGTATCGCCCAAGGAATCGTCCATGCACATGGTCCATAAAAGAATCGTGCAATCTTCTGAGCCAGATGCGAGAACCGACTGACATTTGCTTGCAGCCAAGCAGGTAACCCGACCTGAGAAACACTTGAGTTTCGAATACGGAATGAGCACAATCAGCAAACCTGTATGTACTCGTATAGATTGCAGCAAGGTATAAGTTGCCAACTTCAAGAAAGGATTAGAAGATCCAGTTTGTGAAGAGAGCAATGAAAAGCGATACAGGCGGACGGAGCAGTCCCAATGATTCCCAGTGATAACATACCGACCTGCCTCACTCCAAACTACACAATCCGAAAGAGGAAGGCTATTCGGATGAGTTGGAGCAGCCCGGCCCGAAGATACTGCAATCGGATGCAGTGTTTGGCGACCATCAAGACTACTTGTGCTCAAAGACAGTTGATTGGTTGTATGGTCATCTGAGATAACCATAATACTTTTGACGTTCATCATTGTTAGGTTGCAAACAAAACTTTCTTGTGCCTCATCCAAACGCATCATTTTTACAGGCATCGTTTCCAAGTTAGGAATGTAACGCCTAAGCGGAAGCAACGGAGAATCTCTGTGAACATGCGGCTTGCTGAAAAGCTGAACTGGAGTTTGCCCCCACTGCGATATTTGAGAGCGCATAGCTTCTCGTTGAATAGGATCAGAGACAGATTCCAAATCGACTGCTCCTTCATACGAAAGATGGTAAAAGACATTGAACGACTCGACTGCGGCCGCTCCCTAAAGCGAGCTCAGTTTAGGAAAAGAGAAAATCCCGGTACTAACCCGTTGCTTATAGCCCCATATTAAATCAATCCAGTGAGGAAGATTCGCAGAAACATATTCAGATTCTAACGCTTCACGATTAAGATGTACAAATTTGTTTGGGTCGTTGTCTGCCCATGGTGGCAGCAGTACATCGTCGACAGCGACACCGCTTTGAGTGGAGCCTAAATCGAATTTGTTGCAGTTTAGGAACATTTCTGGAAGCGTGAAGAATTCTGGTACAAGCTCCTTCACAGAAGACCTATTCGTTGTACAAACTCTGTATGTTTGTTCGATGGAGCTGAATAACCGGTCTGGAAAGTCGAATCTTCCATCTAAAAGCATTTGAGTGGTTAGGACACCAGTCGCGGGCTTAGTAATCTTACCTTGAAGCTCAATATGCAAAGAAGAGAATGGCTCCAGGCGTAGAAGGTAAAAAATAACAATTCCGGCGTTTGAGTAATGGGACCCTGTAGCGAACGTTAGACAACGACTGAGTCACAGCCTTTAACGATTGACTAACCGAAATGAAACGGAGGTATTGAGCTGCCAACAAAGTGTTCGTAGCGCTCAGCCAAAACGGCAGCTTGAGCTTCGTTCTGAGCGCCTAAAATTTCTGATTTACCCAAAGTTAAACCAGATACATTATTATTATTAACCTATTGGTTTAGAGAGATCCCGATAAACCGCCGGATCATTTAAGTCAATTGACTTCGAGTTATAATCAGAAATGACCCACGGAAAACTGAGAGCATCATTAATAAAGCTAAAGGGAACTACAGATGCCAACATTGGGTATTGACTTAGATCTTGGAACGTTCTTCCGCTGATTTGATTTAGAGCACTCAGGTACTCAAAATTCGAGATTTCTCGGCGTTGCCACTACATTGAATCTTAACCCTAACAAAACCGGACAATAGTTGTAGTTACTTGGCGAGTAATATTGGACTTTCTAAGTACGTTTCTCGGTGTACTCATCCGCAAAGGATTTAGATTAGGCTAGAAATGAATCTTAATGCTCACTCAAACAGACAATGGCTCACATACTGGCTTCAGCAATGTGATCTCTCGGATGACGCGGATCTGATCAGCAGGTGATTCGAAATCAAAGAAAACACTTATTCCAATGTCGAAGAAAAATTCCAATGCGGAATGCTGCAGCTGATACCTCCTTCTCTGCACGCTACGCAGCATTGTCATAGGCCTGATCGTTCGCTGATTAGATATAATTAGATAAGTAGTAAGTACGAGCTCACCATTGATTACGCCGTTTGACACGAGAACGTTCGAACTCCAGTGTAGGGCAGTTATATCGCTTTGGATCGTTCGGCGGATTATCGAGTGAGACTTGCTCGAACACCATCGTCTGATGATCGATCCACAAAATACCATTGACTCTTGTAATCGGAGTGACAAGAGTCGCTTCAAGACTTATACCCTCGTCATTAGGTACTCCATCTGAATCAGTGATAAAATTATCGTCAACTTCGCAAAGATCCCAATCCACTTCAGTATTAGGATTGTTAGCAATTGTTAAATCGTTGCTGATCGAAAATGATGGGACACTGTCATGAACCCTCACCTACAGAAGGTCATTAATGTGAAAACCTAAAGGACATATATTACATCACTCAAGGATAGCCTGCTTGTTTGACTCTGTAAAATGAATGAATGAGTCGCTTCGAGATGTGATGTTCCACTGAAAAAAGGATGCAGAATGTACGATGCACAGCTCGAAAAATGAGGTAATAATCCCCAGAATATCAGATAAGGTTCAGGCCAAAACACCAGATCTGCACAATGCATGAAATGCTTCACTTGCTTCAATAGATACACAGACTCCTATAGCAAAATTAGACATGTAAAAAAAATGTTCAAAGTTTTCGACCGTTTCACAGAATTTTTCTTGAGCCAGGAAGGCCACCCTTTTCCTTTGTTTGAATTCAGCATTAAGCCGCATCCTTTGTGACTGTTTTGGAAGGATGTCGTTCGATGACGTATCGTCAATCATCTCGTTTGACAACCCTTGCATTTGAGATCCCAGAAGCTTGCGATTTCGCATGCAGTCGGCAAAGCGCGCTGACCGAGAAGACTGCTCACATTTCCACATTTCGTTTAATGCCGAGAACACTGATTGTACCAAAGCATCTTGTACAGAACCAGAATAAACATTCTGACTAGAAATCAGCTGTACAGTATGAGGATGTACAGTGAGTGAGTACGATTCAAAGTCGATGTCTATAGGGATACAGATAATGTTTCCGGAAAATGGTGGAAGTACCATAGTTAATGCAGAAGCGTCACTTTCGTGGACATACAGAGTTTGTAATTCCCCAAAGCGCCGATCGAGCAGAGACGACATTAGCGTCTTAGTTACTGATAGATCATCGTAATGATGGGGTTGAATAGCGACGTAAGGAGAGAACGTCCGAATGATTTCGGTGCATAAGTTGTAAGTGATCCTGGATCGTTCTGGAGAATGTATGTCAGCATCATCGGATTCAAATGAGATCAAAAGCGTGCACATCTTTTGCAAGAAACCCACGATCGCAACATTTGTTCCTGGTAGAGAGTGAGCATCAGAAGATGCCAATTCAGTGAGGGAGCATATCATTTCCGAAATCTTCTCCAATTGCGAAACAGCGCGTTCGGCAAGGCTAAACGATATCGCTTCAAACAGATAGCTGAGAAATACCGCCATTAAATTAGAGCGATGAGGATCGTCGGTCGAGGAGCTAGTATCATGCAATGGAAGCCGAAAATGCACAATGATGTCGATAAATACAGCAATATGGTTCATATCCGATAGCACTTCTGCAATCGGAAGCGGTTTAGGCCGTGTTGGATCATCAAATAGATCATCACTGCAAAGAACCCAACTCTCGGATGAATTTGAATCCAATGATACCGAAAGAGCCGCTGACTCGGGGCCGGTTGTTTTACGCTTCGCGTTATTGCTGCTGCACCAAGTTTCCTTTAAAAATAATCAGTATGGACTCGAATGAAGAAGCGCCATACTTAATACCTCCTCAATGATATCACCGAATGAGCACATGTTTTTGGCGAAGCAGTCGCTGGGAGTATCAATAAACAGCTTGATCGAAGAGCTACGTACTTCGTTAATCAAGCCCGAAAACAGCAAACGCTCAGTGCTAGTGACTGAAGACGAACATTTTGCTGATAAACGCAGGCAGGCTAAGGTTTCTCGAACAATATGAGCTGCGTTAGGACAGAAAAGAAGGGCATACGAAACAGTGGCGTTAACGATTTCCAAAATCAGGTAGTTGGTATCAAAAGCGAAGAAGTTGTCTGACTTCCACTTGATCAGTTTAAACAGAGGCATTTGCCAAGAAGCTACTGGCTGTTTCAGAATAATCTTTTTGTTTTCGGACAGTTGTAAAAGCTGACGAATATCTCGGAGGACAGTTCTGCAATCCGGAAAAGCCGGCAGAGCGGAGAACAGAATAACAGGATGTGATATTTTGAGTGATCGAATTCTATCTCCGATATCGGGAACCGGGAAATAAGAACTGACAGAATCACTTAATAGTTTCCAAGCAATAATATTAGGAATCCCAAGAGTTCCTGGAGGGGAATTACAAGAGACAAGCTCAAGAAAGGAGCGGTACAGAAAATTCTCCATAACAGGGTTATCACCTTGGTGAAGAAGAGACGGAAAACTTGAAGCAATTACATTGTTGAAAACATGAGATGAAATTTCCAAAGACGAACATGCAAAGACGACGTTCAAGCAATGTAAAACGGCGATCAAAACTTCATGGGACCCAGGATTGCGGATGGCACAGGCTAGGACGCCATCAAGGCAGTTTCGAACGAGAGCCAGATCAGTTTCATTGTTCAGGTGTGATGCTAATAGTTCAATCAACTGGGCGGTATGGAGTGGATGCTCAGAATCGTCCAAGTAATTGATGACGTCATGGTAATGTGATTCATTCAGATCCGTTATGGCAGTCAAAAGCTGATGACGAACACGGAGAAGAACTTGATCAGATCCGCAGGTATAAGCATGAAATCTGTCAATGAATATCTAAAGAATAGCAATAAGATGCACATCCAGAATGGGTTCGCGAGCTTACATTAAGGTCGAAGTGAGTGACGTCTCGCTGACCTAAAATGATGGTACGGCAGGTTTCTGCTAGAAGCAGACGTGTATCGGGATCAACATCAGCTCGAATCCACCTGCAAAGGCTCAGTTAGACTGTTCCAAAATTCGCATTAAGCTACCAATCTAAGCGTAAAAGGTGATTGGATAGCGAACGGAGAACTGCAGACATAGGTTCTATTAACTGATCAAAATTCGGATTTCAACTACAAGGTAGTTTGTTTTACCTGGTCTTTTCCAGACTTGAAGAACGAGTCGCTGGTAGGCCTCAGCACTACGTAAAGATATGAAGCGAGCATTCTTCTGCATTAAAATGCAGCCTGCGGCATCAAAAAACCGTGCAATGTCTACCAGCTGGACCTGAAGGGTCTGAAATTTTTGAGAAAGGATTATCCTGATAGTAATGATAATCTCGGCATGGACATCACAATCATCTTGCGTCAGAATATCGACATTATCTAACAGGACCAAAAGCAGGCGGGACTGGATAATCATCAAGTCAACAAACCGCGGGAATACATATGCTCCTGGTAAAACCTTAGCAGAAAACTAATACGTGATGCCAAATCTACTACTTGCGTTCCCAATCAAATTTGCAGTAACAGCTCCCGTGTCAGAATCAACCGGAGAAATATCTGTACAGTAAACATCCTCTGTTGCTCTAGGATGAAATGCAAGTATGAAACACGATAATGACAGAACGCTGTACACTGTAATCAGACACGAGGCCTCGAGTTACGATTACTTATTACTCTGCGGAACGTCCTGTTAGGGTATGCGAAATTCTACTGAAGAAATTGTCGCTGACAAGGTCGGTGCTGGCAAATCCAGATCATTAAGCAGAATCATAAATGAGTGCAGACCTTACATTGGCGGGACGCAATAGTCCACACCTAAATCGAATATAGACGATAACAATGAACAAGATGTCACACGATCGTTCAATAAGTAAATAGCTCCAAGACGACAGGATATCTCAGCTACATCGGGAACACGGTTCCGCGCGTTTTCAGACAGGCACCCAATGCCACCATCTGAGATGGTAGAAATCTGTAAAATCGGTCATTAAAGTAACATGGCATCATACCGATGAAAGGACCTTGGGGAAATCAAAGCAAACGTCGCTGCAAAGCGTAACCGGGACCATGTCAACCATGATCTCGACTTGCGGTTTACGACCTATCAGAGGCGTTGACCGTCCCCGAACTAAACGAATGCATAAAAATTGCCAACGATCGGGGACCAGAGCTGGATGCAAAGTCTCAAGCCTCAATAATGAAGTCGAAGCCCCTCCGGAAGCGATTAGCTGGATACTGCCCTTCGTATTAACTGTAGCTCCGACGAATGAACCACTGTCGTCTTCAAAAGAGAACAAAGCTTCATCAGCGTAGAGCATTGGTGCAATCCAACATGCAAATGTGAAAGCTGATGAAGACCAGCGCGGAACAGGTGGTATTAATTTGATGCTACCACGTGACATATGGAAATATGCAAATGGTCCATCAGACAAGATCATTGCCTGTAACGATTCGAAGACCGGACGGGAAGGCTCCTTACCGAAACGTCGAAATTGATGATACAGATGGCTGGAAAATACATTCTGGCTTCTGACATCCGGCACAATAGTGCCGGTGCCATCATCCATCATCTGCCTCTATCTGGCAGATCGCATATGGCCCAGAAACTCGAGAAGAACCAAAGTAGATGCAATAGGCACAGCCACGTAGCGTTAGTAGATAGTGATTAGTATGTGCTTACTTGTATGGTAAAGCGCACATTTCTCAGTCTTCACCGATTTACTGAATTTCGGTTGGGATTCTTTCGTCAGCGCGTCCATCCGAATTCCCAACCGAACCTGGAAATCGCTCGATCGGCAGGAGCGCGTCGGCAAGGATTACATGCTTGTCTGAGGTGTCATTATCGTCAGGTCATTCCAGGATGTCAGTTCAAATTGTAAGCGATATTTCCTCCAACTGCGCGATCTGGTTTCCGAAGTTTTTCCCAGGACGAAGACACTGAAATTCGCCAGGCTGAGGGACACAATGTCCAATTGAATTCAGGCACTACTATGGTAGGATTATGGTTTTCGCTTGAGCAGCACTCATGCAAATTACACCATTAGCTCCAGAAAAAAGTGGCGGATTTACTTGAACGAGATTATACTTCAGAAGCTGTTTTGATATCTTTAACTCAATTATCAACATTTTTCGATGAAAGCTCTATGCAAAACCGACATAACCTGGCAAGAATTATCGAGAAAAGAGGTATGTCCTACCTATTCATATTATACAGCAGTTGTTTGAAGAATAATCAGGAATGGAACAGAATTTACGCTTTATTGATTCGTTATCTGACGTCATCGAAGTAAGATTGCAGAGCTCTGCATTCAAATTTGGTCTTAGTTCTTCAGCGATTTGAAAAAATGAAATCTTGCATCGACGACCTGCATGATTCTTGCAAAACGCTGTACACTGATTCCCAAGCAGTAGCGTCAAAAGGCCAGAAATTCAGTGAGAGAATAAGTTCGCTGCAAGAGATGAAGGAGCGTTCCAGGAAAATGGAATTTGCTGCAAGAGATTTTCTTTCTCAATATCAGCTTACTGCTGAACAAGAGCAAGCGTTGGAGCAGCAGGAAGTTTGCCAGGAATTCTTTACCGCTCTGGATCATCTCTATGTTGGTTATAGTGGGCTCTGCGTATTTCAGGTGTTTACTTAATTCAGGTGATTCAAGATCGCATCAAAGTGTTACTCTCGCAGGACAGCCATAGAGCTGGTGTTGAGTTAATGGATTCAGTGGCAGTGAAACTTGAGACTGCTCTTGATTTTCTGTGTCGATCTACTAGCTTAAATTGTCGTCAAGTTCTGGGACTAAATCCCGATATCCCTAATCTTCTCAAGGAATCCTTCCATGTCTTGCGTCAGCGCCCAGCTTATTTTTCCTATTGTACGCAGGAGTTGATTGCCATTCGTATGCTTTTTCTGCTCTCAACGAAGCTTGGAAAATGACCTAGTCTATAGGAAAGCAGTCTCTGCTTCAGGCTTTCATTGATGCGCTGACTAAAGGTGGGCGTAACGGTATGCCCAGGCCAATTGAAATTCATGCCCATAATCGGCTAAGATTTAGCAGGTAAAGCAATGTGAGTTTAAAAAGCATACCCTCAGTTGAATTCCTTTAGCGATATGTTGGCTTGGGTTCATCAAGCGATAGCGTCCGAGCGAGAACTAGCTTTTAATTTATTCTCTAAGAGCGAGCAACCAGATTTGTATAGGTTAGGGTCTGTGAAGTTATTTCCGAAAACTAATCAATGTTGCAGACGTCCGTTGCAGGAACAGGAATTGGATCCAAATGGGGAAATATCGAGGCATGTTAAAGATGTTTTTGAGAGTCTGGTAGAACCTCTTTCTAGTCGCATCATGCAGGTCTGTATTTACAAGATGATCTTGTAGTAAATCCGCTGACATTTTTTAACAAGGCCGTTGAGTCTGCGAACGATGCGAAAGTGGTCTTTCAGATATCGTCTTTGATCACATTCTATAGAGACACATTTCAAAACCTCGCTCCAGGGATTGGCATCATTTCTGCTCTCAACAATATCGAAACCACATCGAAACTCACCGGTGCGAACATTTTACCGACAAATTTCGTATTCTAAATCTTAGTTGCAGACATCCTTGGCGATAGCGCCTTATCCGAATCGCGATAGCACCACGCCAGCGTTTTATCGAAGAGGACAATAAAAATGTCAAATGTAAGGTCCCATAATGGATGTAAGAGTTTTCTCTTGCGCAGTATATATACCGATGACTACTTGAATCAAATCGGTTCTCAAGGCCTGAGAAGCTTGTGTTATGCGCAGTCATACGGGGACCATTTGGTCAGTCCATCAAATTAGCGCGTGGGAAGGTCGGAGGTGCCGCGCGCCCTCGAGGGAAATCCGCCACATGGCGGTGCGGTTGGGGACCAGAAACCGGTACTGGGCTTGGCTGTTTCCGATGAACGTTCTGCGTGATCTGGATATAACTGCCTTGTCTGGATGAAATCTCAATGGGCACGTAAACAACTCTAAGATCAATATGCAAGGAGGAAGTTTGCTTTCTCTACTCAATTCCGACTACTAGCTTGGGCACTGAGAACCTCTCTTTTGTTCTTTTGTATTATTAGCAATCGCCGCGAAACACTTTTTCGCATTGCTTGAATCTTTTATCGATTGACGAATGTAATGGGACTTAAAAAAATGTTGATTTTATTGTCGCTGTAGTTATTGAAATTGTTCGCGACGCCAACGTTGGCTTAGTTTTAAGGTTGCTTAAAACGAACTGAAGTGGGATTGTCTTCGCTTTATACATCAGCAGTGCTTTTTTCATGTTCGGCGAATACCGGCAGTTTGAAAGATCATCTGAAGTCATTACGACTCATAGAGTGAGCATCTCAATTCTAACTGCTTTGGACAGAGAGTCTGCCGTTGATTGCAAAGAATACCGGTAGCGGATCCAATCCAAACCATTCTTGTTTAGTTCATCCGTTTTGCTGGATATTGCAAAGCATCAAAATCGTCACAATGTAGTCATACTCAGATTAGCAGACTTTCCTAAAGCCAGCAATAAAAAATATGTAACCAGCGTAAAACCGTTTCGGGATTTTAGATAATGTGTTATCATTGAATGTAGTGTTTGGGTCTGCCAGTATGAAACAGATCACATTAAATTAGAGCCAAAAAATATGATTGCGTCGTGTCGATAGGTTTTTGCGCAACTGTTATTGTCTCATACTGCACTCTATTAGTGCACTTTAACGAATTGCTTGCGCTACCTTTAGTAACATCATCACTGTCTAATTAGGAAACCTCTTCTTTTCACTATTTCGTCTCCATGACCGAAGAGGGTGCACTTACCAAACTGCCAACCGACCTTCGCGTCGGCGTCGTTGGAAATGTTGATGCTGGTTGGTGTGCGAAGAAGCTCGGTTTGACGGAATACTCACCTCATGTCAGGTAAATCCACTTTGATTGGTGTTCTAACCTCTGGAATGCTGGACGATGGAAGAGGTAAAGAGGGAATAAACAGAGCTGGAATAGCTTAATTCAGTCTGTAGGACGAGCGAGATCCTCTATTTTCCGTCATAAGCATGAGGTTGAATCGGGACGCACGTCTTCCATATCGCACCATATAATGGGATTCGATTCTTCGCATACGCCGGTTCAGGCTACTGGTGTTGCCAGAAACCGAGCCTGGCGCCAAATAGCTGAAAAGAGCGAGTCTGTCGTAGTGTTCATTGATCTTGCTGGTCATGAAAAGTACGCCTTTTCAGAAAATAGCCGATCTTAGCGTTTCAATCTGTAATTAGATATTTAAAAACAACGATTGGTGGATTGTCAGGATCCTATCCTGATTATGTATGCGTTCTGGTTGGTGCCAATATGGGTATTTCCAAAATGACCAAGGTTTGATCTTGTGTTCTTCTTGAGGCCATGTTGTCATTCCCATTCAGGAGCACATTGGCGTTGCTATTGCCTTACAGATTCCTTTATTTGTTGTCATCACAAAGGTAAATCAATAACATGCAAGAATGTTCAGCCTAAGTTTGTAAAGATCGATATCTGCCCGCCTGGAGTGTTGAAGACGACCGTGAACAATCTTTCCCGTTTGTTGAAATTGCCGCAAGCGGGGAAGCTTCCAATTTTGATCCGCTCAGAAAACGACTTGAACATTGTTGTCTCCAATTCAGACAGGAAAGAAAACTCTTCATGTGGCTCTATTGGAAACCGGGTAATGAAGATTGGCTTTATCATATTATACTTATCTGAAATCTGATAGGTCTGTCCTGTGTTTATGGTATCTTGTGTAACCGGCATTGGCATCAATATGCTGCAGACCTTCCTCAGTCAGTTGAAACCTCGCGGGTAAGTCATCTGGAACGCTCCCTCAAGGTTCCGTATTCCTGACGGGAACTTAGAACTTGGGTCGGGAGGGACATTCAGCCAGCACATTTACAGATTGATGAGGTACGACATTGAACTTTCAAAAATTTTCGCTGTCAAATCAGTATGGAGACGGCGGCATCTCATACACTTTGCAGGCTTTTCTTGTATCCGGTGTCGGAATTGTCGTTTCTGGAACAGTGAAGGCCGGTGTCCTGCATGCCAACGATCATGTTCTGCTGGGCCCATTTGCTGATGGTTCTTTTCTTCCTGTTCAGGTAATCTCATGCTACATCTTCAGACACTTTTGGCTTATGACCTCAGATCCGCTCTATCCAGTGCAGGCGCTCGCCGATGCTGTCTGCTTCTGCTGGCCAAGCTTGTGCTGTCTCTTTGAGGTCGCTTGTGCGGAAAACGCCAATCAGATTGATTCGGTGAATTTCATGGATATGACACTCTCTTCTCTCATCACTTTGCAAATTAGGCCTTTTTTGAGACGGGGGATGGTTTTGATCGCTCGAAACACGACGCCAACTGCATGTCAACGTTTTGATGCCGAAATTCTGGTTCTTCATCATCCTACAACCATCCGGCAGAACTACCAGGTTATATGGGGCTTGTACTGCTGTTGTGTTGGTCTGATGCTCAATAGGCTGTTGTTCATTGCGGGTCAATTAGGCAAACAGCTGCGATTGAATCGATCGAAAGCATCAATGACAATGCTGCGCCAACTGATGCCAATCAGTCGCTGCGAACTGGTGACAAGGCAACTGTCAGGTCGGTGGTACTTTCACCTCGGCTTCCAGATGCTTTAATCGTTCTTCCGCTTAGATTCCGCTTCTTAAGCCGCCCAGAATTCATTTCTTGCGATGAGACCATCATTTTCCGTGAGGGTGGATGCAAAGGCATCGGGACGATCAAGAGAGTATATGTTCATTGATTATGAGGAAAGTAGAAGGTTTCGATTTCATTTAAAAAATAAACAATTTTGGTGTTGCATTTACTCCTTATTTCAGCGAAGCAAATGATCTCCACGATTGACTTCTAGACTCTTACATGAAAATCAAACCGGATCAACAAATCAAGAAGTATCATGCCAGAATCTCTTCCCAAATCGTGACTAGACCGTAAACCGCCAAAATTCAGTAAAAGCGAATCGGCAATCATCTAGCACATGATTGTTACGTCGACTTCCATGACAGCGAATGTTCCGGATGCTTAGCTGGGCACTGCTACAAAGGCGAGACAGCAGAGAAATTTGAAAAGAGATAGTCACCAGTTTGGAGCCATTTGAAGGTGGAGGGCGAATCAAATGCAATTGGATTTGTTATGAGGAACTGATATTCCACAACATTCGCTGGGAAAGAAGATGGGAACCAGGAAACTATAATTCCTTCATCCAATTGAATCTGCTGCTTGTTCGTTGTTTGAAGTGCCACGCATATAGCCCAACATTCTAGGGTTTGGTCACTGGCAGCACAATCAAAGCTCGCTTAGAACATCGTAATGGGCGCCTATCATGTGACAGCAGTACAAGACGTCGATTTATCACTCGACTGCCAATGTGCCTGAACTGGCGCCGCAGACTCCCGCACTTGGACGAGTCCGTCTCTCTGTGTATCTGGCTACTCATAATCATGATAGAGACAGTCAAAACTCGGTACTCAGAATAGCTGAGATCGACCACGATATCGCATCGACAGCATTTTACCAGCGCATTATGATTACGGCATCAAACAAATTACTGCATTTTGTAATTGGCGGCAATCATCATGAATGAGTAGAGAATGCCAATGATCGCTCAGCTGACGAACTGTCTGAACTGGAACCGCGGACTTTCGCACTAAGGACAAGTACGTGTCTCTCTCTATCTGGCTGTTCACGCCAAGGTAACGCCTTCGACAGCATTTTTCAAGCTCGTTATCAATACCCTTGAAAGTCGCGAAAATTCCTTGGAAGCTTTGCGGACTGGATCCGCCTCGCGAGCTACGAACGTTTGCGCTTTTTAGTGGCGACAGCGCTTTCAGTAATTAAGACTTCTTTGGGCAGAATCTTTGGTTTTAAGAACCAAATCATATACGGGAAGGCTTGACCATAAAAACCGTTTCATAGTCTCCTCCACAGCGTTTTGTTCGTTTTCACCTGACTCCAAATTATTCAGAAGCTGGTTCAAAATTCCTGCGAATTTCCACACGCTTCTGGATCAAACGCCCCAGTGGCATTCAAGGGAATTATTGGCGGTTCTCTCAGTGTTTAATTTTCCAGCCATTTCCTCCTTATATTGGGCGAAGACCCGCTGCCAGAATTTGGATCCGGCTTGAGGTCAGCGCCGCTGATCGGATCCATCGAGACAATTTTCCAAGATCGAACAAGCCAAGGACTCATCCGTTCTTAAAACCGGAGCCGCGGACCGAGCGCTTGGGCGCAGGGACTACCACGACCAACGCATTGGCTGCCACCACATGGATCTCCATTCGATTAAGAATACGACAATTCCCAGCCAGAAACAGAGAAACTGATCTGAGATTGCAAACACGCAGAGCGCGAGGGGGCCTCGCGCAGCCTGTTTCAGGCCGCGCTGTCATTTGGGCTGGCGGCTACACAGCCAGAATTTTTGCCCGCCGGGCGCCGAGGCCGCACCACCTCCGCCGCGGTGGAGTTGCCAGCTTCTATGATATTTTCAAAAACTGCGAGAAAATAGCCGGCGCGATGGGTTTGTTCTAAGTGCGCAGTAAAATATTTATTAAAAAAAAATCTCAACGCTGTTCGATTGCATTCATCAACATCTATCATTTGGCGTTAAATTCCTCAGCACTTTTTCTTCCTCTTGTCCGTTTTCTTCTTCTTCAAAGGAACTGCAACCTCTCCTTGATAATCAGCTTTTTTCTGATTTGCATTGCTCTGCTTCCGTGCTTTTTTCTCTAGCCGCATCACGGCCGGATGCGCTTGCTTTCCACCAGCTTTGAACACCCTTACGCAAATAGCATTTGAACGCTTCCCAAGCAAACCATCATAAACATTACCTGATTTTACGCCCTTTCAACAATCCATCATGAAAGGCCAGCGCTTGTTTCACAGAATCCTGACTGGCGAACTGCACATAGGCGAACCCTTTCCCAACATTCGCATGACGGTCACGAATACATCGAACAGACTCAATAGGGCTGCATGTCTGGAAGAACTCCCAGAGATCATCCTCAGCAATATCAAAAGGCAGATTTCCTGCAGCCCTCATCAGTCCGAGCTCTATCCAGCGAACACCAAACCGACCAACAAAAACGCATCGTTTATCGTCATGTGTGACTTCAGCACGGATTCGATCGACACGAAGATGATGACCTTCGAAGACGGTTCCATTCAAAGCCAGGACGTTGTCGATCGCCGAGGCGTCGGACAGGACGACGTAGCAGTTCATAGAGTCTCTGCTTTTATGGAACTGTAACCGATCAATTTACGCTCATTGATGCGGTGGCGTCAACCAACCTGCTGCTGAATGAAGGCCGCTTTCTTGGGCAGATTAGCCTGCGAAAACGACGCCGATCGAAATCGCATCGATTCGATTTGGGCTTTGCCGGCCAGCAGCTGTCGGATTGTCTTCTGCGTCGACGATGTCGGCACATTGCCAATAAAGACGGTCCGGTCGTTTCGTTCATCGTTGACGTGCTTGCCGACCTCTCCCTTCTTGCGTCGAGACTGGGATTTGCCCGGCGCCGGCTCCGCAGGCGCTGAGACGGATTTGGCGACGACCAGCGGGCATTTCCGCTCGGGCTGCGGGCGGGTGAGGACAATCGGCTCCGGGATGTCGACGGGTTCGGCATCAGGGTTGATGGACAAAATCAGCTGGCCCGGTTTATAAGCTTCCATTTTGGTAGCAGGTAATGTCGACGAAGGGAAGTCAGATCAGTTTCGCAGTCCGTGATCGCAGCTGCTCAAACCCTAACCCTGACTCGAAACCCAAATCAGATTTCAATGTGATTTATCAGAAATGAAAGCCATAGCTTCGTTTATCTGTTTACTTGACGCTCTGATCCAACTTCGCTATCATAAATCTGGGTCCTGAACAGTAAATCGATGCCAGAGAGCTGACGAAATTGTTTTTGCTTTCGACTAAATGGTTTCGTATTGTCTTAGTTTTGGCAGAATGAAATACAATTAAGATCGACCCTATGATAAGCTCTGAGAAAAGATTGATGAAAATCTCACATCTGTTAGCGCAATCTTGCAGAAACTGGATAAAAAATGTAGCGTCCGCATCATTTTCATAATTTACGCATTAGTGGAATCTCTTTTTCTTCTTATAACAAGATATTGGATAAGCCTGGCGGCGATCTGCTTCATCTAACCGGCTATGATCGCCGGCGAAAGAGGTACCGCGTAATTCCAGCTCCATCCTTAGCATCAATGCGATTAAAGTTCGTCTATTGTAGTCGTATCAGATCCCATGGAGACCGAAGCAACCACCTCCTTTACTAAAGACGCCTCGAACGCCATTCCGATCGCCACCCTCATTGACGAGCTTAAGCACGATAACATTTCGGTTCCTCTTGTCAATGATATTGGTGTCCTACAGTTGACATCTATTAGGTTCGAATCGCTGCTTTGCGGCGGCTGCCTGAAATCTCTACGGCTCTGGGACCAGACAGGACGCGAAACGAGCTGATCCCCTATCTGAACGAATTCGTCGAAGACGAAGACGATGTCCTTGTCACGCTTGCCGAACAGCTTCCTTCGCTTATTGACTATGTAAACGTGCTTTCCTCTTTAATCTGGTCTCTGATAGCTTTATAGATCGGAGGGCCAGGCTATGGCCAGGTGATGTTCGCTCCATTGGAGACCATTGCCAGCGTTGAGGAGCCGACCGTTCGAAATCGCGCCATCGATTCGATTATCGCAATTGCGGCGCGCTTCACCAACGACCAGGTCATCGACTATCTGCTACCGCTAGTGGAGCGTCTAGCGAATGGCGAATGGTTCACGACCAGAGCGGCTAGTTGTCCTCTATTCCCGGTCACGTATTCCTCTCTTAGGGAATCCAGCGATGCTAACTCGGAACGGTTACTCCCATTTTTTTTATTGTTAAATCTTTCCTTTCATAGCAGATAGTGAATCTACAGTTTTTGTTTTAAAGAAAAGTTTTGGCTGATGATGTTTACTTGTTAGGTGCTCTGCATTGTTGCAGCTTTTCTCTCGTCTCTGTGTTGACGAGACACCAATGGTACGGCGGGCGGCTGCCTCGAATCTCGGCAAGCTGGTATCAGCTGTGGAGAAGCAAGCCTTTATGGATCAGCTGTATCCAAGTCTGCTAACTATTGCTAAAGAGGAGCAGGACTCGGTGCGTCTCATCACTGTCGAAGTCTGTGTGAAGATCTCGGAAATCTTCACCGAATCTGAAGTCGTAAGAACATCACAAACATCTGGTAGGTTCTCTGTAATTCATTGCCACGATAGGAATCGTTGCTACTTCCGACCATCCTAAGCATCTGCCAGGATCAGTCCTGGAGAGTTCGGTATATGGCCGCCGATAAAATCGTTGATGTAGATTCACCATTGCTCTTTGTTTTTCGAATTTTGAAATAAGATTGCTAGTTATGCGGGAAAATGTCACAAAACACCAAAGATAAATCTATGCTAAACTCCTTTCTTACTCTATTGAAAGATATCGAACCCGAAGTTCGAACCGTGGCCGCCTCAAAGTTAATCGGTTTGGTTGTTTTAATTACATAACGAAGCGCTGATGCTCAATGTCGATCTCAGGCATGGCCGAATGCGTTTCTGGGCCGCTCGTCGTCGACAAAATCATTCCGTTGGCGAAGGAGCTCGCCAGCGACCAGTCCCAATACGTTCGGGCATCGTTGGCGTCGGTCGTTATGGGTCTTGCCAGAATTATTTCTCGAGAGGAATTCTTTCAGCATCTGCTGCCCATGTTTCTCTTGCTGCTTCGTAATGCTTCCCTGCATCTTTTAGGGATTTATTGACGCGGCTTTAGGCGATCCCGTCTCCGATGTCAGGCTGAACATCATCTCAAGGTTGGATTTCATCCACGACTTGGTCGGGATCGAAGTTTTCACGCAATCGGTGCTGCCATCGATCTCGAGTCTCGCTTCTGATTCGAACTGGCGAGTTCGGCAGGCTATCGTTGAAAGCATCCCATCCATTGCAAAACAGCTTGTAAGCGCCGCCATTAATTCGTTTCTGCCTCGTCTAAAACCTGCTAGGGTGTCGGTTTCTTCGAATCGCAGCTCTTGTCGATGTCGATGTCATGGATGTGCGATCGTGTCGCCTCTGTTCGATCGACGGCCACGAAGAATTTGTCCCGGTTTGTTGACGTCTTCGGTGTCGAATGGGCCGTCGAGCATCTCGTCCCGCATATCATTGAAATGTTTAAGAATAATCATTATCTATGCAGGACAACGGCGATCTCTGGTGTATTGGTTCGTTCTCGCTCATAATCCCTTCATTGCCATTCTCAGCTTGTTCATAGGAGCTTTCACAATCGTTTGGACCCGAACTCATTTCGAAGACGCTTCTGCGGCAAACGCTTCAATTATCCAAAGACCCTGTCTGATACTCATCGCTTTCTGTTGGAATTTGTGCTGAGACAAAATCAGGTGCCTAACGTACGGTTCAGTTTGGCGAAGTTCATTGGAGCGATCACGCCGTCCCTGGAGCCGGCCGTGATTCAGAGCGATTTTGTTCCCGTGCTGAGCGGCCTGGCTGTCGATGACGACGTCGATGTTCGGTATTTTGCGGATCAGGCTATGACTTTATGTAAAGGCCAGCTCAAACAGGATTGTTTGATGAGAGATTAGCACCACGCTTGTTAAATTGGTGATCTCCGTGTTTATTTATACATTCGATCGTTCTCACTGTATCCAACACTCTATCGCTTTAGGCGTTGATTTAAGAATCCCCTATGTCCACGAAAAGGTTTGTGACCTGATTCCTGCTTTCATAGATGCGTTAGAGTCGTTTCCAATGTAATGTCTCTCCATGGATAAGTTAGGTATAAATTGTAAAGCGAGTCGGATGGTGGCTTATGGGATTCCCATCACCTCTTCATTTTTCATCGCAAATGTAATGTTCCATTGAATAAGTCAGCACTTAATGCGGCTTTGGCAATGGCCATGCGAAACTCTATCCGGGGCACCGCTTTCACATTTATCATCCTGTCTGAATGGTGTCATCCAATGCATTCATTGTGACAAACCTCGTGCTAGCGTCGCTGGCAGGCCTGACAATCTATAAGCTCGCAACCTTCCCAAGACCTGAACCGCTCGACGATGTCGAGCTGAATGCGCTACGAATCTGGACACGATTCGATCGCGGCGATCTCGACAATGATAATGAGGCTGTCGATGCAGTCAAGCGCCAGATTGCTGAACTTAAATCTCGAGCTCATGCCGCCGAGCGTTTTCATCCGCAGCATGCCCAAGCTTTAGAAACCGAGCTGGAATTCACTTATGAGCTTATTTCTGACATGCACAGCGATCTGCGCCCGATCGTTTTCCAGTTTTATAGGGCTTATTATGACGTTCGGGATGTCTATGGATTGAGCCATCATTTCACTGTGGATCTGGACCCGATCGTATTCAAACAGATTGTATTGGCAGCGAAATTATGTCAGGCGTTTTCAGATGAGTCGGATTACACGTTGAAAGGACGAGTTAGGAGAGTTTTACAATCACTAGACGATTCTGAGAGATATGCCAAAGCACTCGATGGAGTTGTTGAACAGATTACTGTTGTGGAGCTGACAGAATTGTCGCTGAGAGCTGCACAGCTGAAACAAGCTGCAGATAGTATGGACCAGGAACGATTCAAGTCATGTCTGCAGAAGGTCACTGAATCATTTTCTGACCTGGAAAGCCAAATCATATCAAATCTATCATCATAAATCATATTGTATCTATAAATTTACAGCCATCACGAGGATCAAATTATGAATTGAATTTGTCTTATTAGCTGGCTGCTTCTCAGAAAGAAAACGTTTTACAAAAACCCTTGATTTCGTATAACAGATCAAGTTTGTTTTGCTTAAGTAGTGTGAATTATGAATCTGCTTTAAATTGGAACTGTAGCCAGCACGGACGGAAGATCCCACTTTTTGTACCTTTCACATCGGCCCCCTTCATCACTTCTTCAAAGCTATGACGGTGGGGGTCATCAACTCGCTGTCCACAGATGCAATGGGCTATTCTGTGGCCTGGAGCCCATTCCTCCCAAATCGTTTCGCTGTGGCTACGTCCCAGGTGAGCCACAGGCATGCATACGATTCTGTCGCCATGACCGACGCCATAGCATTTCGGTGTGATCGGTGGTGGAAAGCTCTATGTGGTCGACGATAATCAGGGCCAGCTTGTCATCGCTGCTGCACTCGATACACCAGACAGCCTGTTCGATTGTGCTTGGAGCGAATCGAATGCTTCTCATCTTTTAACAGCCCACGGTAGCGGCGGTGTGAGACTATGGGATCTGTCCAGTAAAGGAGCAGCTCGGCTCTATGCTGAGCATTCTGCTGAAGTCTATGCTGTCGATTGGAATCTTATCTCCAAAGACGTCTTTGTATCTGGTGCTTGGGATAAGTTCGTCAAAGTTCGACCTGATTTTCTGAAATATTTCGCAAAATTCGATTGATTTCTTTCCGATTTCATTTATCAGTATCATCATTTTATTGAGTTTGTTAACTCTACTTAACTATGTTTAGATCTGGCATCCAGATCGGCCCAGTTCTCTGAGGACGTTCGTTGAGCATTCCGGCTGTGTATATAGCACGCGATGGTCTCCGCATCGAGCCACGTCGCTGGCGTCGACAGCAGGCGATGGTCTCCTGAAGGTCTGGGACAGCAATATGCCAGCAGCTGCTGTCACTATTCGAGCCCATAATAACGAGGTTCTCACCTGCGACTGGAACAAATACAACCCGAACATCATCGTCACCGGCTCCGTCGATCGGAGCATTCGAGTTTGGGATATCCGAACGCAGCGTTTGTTAAATTCGCTAAATGGCCACGAGTTTGCTGTGAGAAGGGTGAAATGCTCGCCACATCACGAATCGATCATTGCTTCGGCTTCCTAGTAAGATATCTCTGCTATGCCGACTCCTTCAAGAAATCAATTCGTCATTTAGCGATACGACGTTCAGGATTTGGGATCTGGCACGAGGCGACCAAGCTCTAGTCCAGACCTACGACCAACATACCGAATTCGTGCTGGGCATCGATTTCAATCTGTTCCACGAAGGCAGACTGACGACCTGCGCTTGGGACAATCGAGTCCTAATCGTCCAGGTCTCTGATCCACGACCTTCCTAAATCCGTGTATCACACAGCAAAATCGACTTCGATCTATTTCGCGAATGGAATATTCGATAAATTATATTTTCAAGATAGAGGCTGTTCTAGAATATACCATTCCTTCATAGTAACTACGATGGCAGCTTTAACGACACCACCATCTAGGTCTTCGGGCGGCGTCCAGGTGAAGACGGTATCCTTGGTTTTGGGGTTCTTATTCACCTGCGTGATGGTCGACCCGTCATTACATTCCTTATTAGAGACCGCTTTCAGATATTTGGCCGATTTCCACTCTCCGACCCGATTGCCATCGTCGCCTTCGACATAGAGCAAGAATCCTCGATAGTCGTCGCCGATCAGACGGATCTCATAGTCCTTCTGGCCGTCAGGTTTCTGTTGGACATCGATGGAAAAGGCGTTGCTGCTCGGGTCGCCATCTGGCTCCGACATTTTGCGAAGTTCGTCAGCAGTGGCATCACAGACCGGTGACCCATTCGGATGCGATTCGATAGCGATCCATTGCAGGCAGCTGACGGTAAAAAGAAGAACGAGCCCATAGTTCATCATAATGCTATAATAAAGATATGGTCGGCAATGGCGATCTGTGATCCATGGCTCATTGACTCATCCAGTGAATCACAACTCAGAAACGACTCAAGGCGGGTCCCAAAAAATCGTGAGGTCATCTGTTTTTTATTCGGAAACTATCGAAAAGGTATAATAAAGGCGATGGGACCCTGCGCTCTTGTGAACGAAAAGGTATAATAAAGGCGATGGGACCCTGCGCTCTTGTGTAACGAAAATGTATAATAAAGGCGATGGGACCCTGCGCTCTTGTGTAACGAAAATGTATAATAAAGGCGATGGGACCCTGCGCTCTTGTGTGAGCGGGTCCCTGCTTGAACATGAGGTGACTGCATTATGCGCAGCCCGCTCTCATTTATTTTCATAATCAGATTGCAATTGCTTTCTTGATCAGGTTGTCTCATGTCGTCCAGATAATTTTCAGTAGAGGCAACAAAGCGTTCAAATATCAATTGCTATAGCTTTGAATCTCGAATTTAAAACATGGCTGCCGATGGAGATGGGCAATGCCATAACGAACGATGCTGTGGGATAACCGATACCACAAACATTGATGATGGCGATGACAGATTTGGCATCGCGACCCAAGACGTTCGACTATCAGTATTGAAAAAGCGGTGCGAATTGAATCTGATTGTCGACCAAGATTGGAGTTGAGTGTATATAGAAC
The DNA here is from genome assembly GCA_003693705.1 of Polymyxa betae. Taxonomy (NCBI): domain Eukaryota; phylum Endomyxa; class Phytomyxea; order Plasmodiophorida; family Plasmodiophoridae; genus Polymyxa; species Polymyxa betae. The sequence continues at coordinate 138,363 of RBZT01000705.1, forward strand.
AGGGCATTATGGGATTCCAACCGGGAACAAATTTCAACATGTTGCAAGGGAAGGCGATCAACTCGACGTATGAGCCATGCTGGATTTGCAGATAGGCAATTGAGTGATGATTTTAGCGATACGCCAGCGAGATCTGGATACAAATTTGGACATTTCAGATAGCTCGCCTCATTCAATGGTCGGAAAACACATTTACTCATCCTAGCTCGGAAACAAGCTAACCATGTAATAGGTGCCACGATCGCGACTCCACTTTCGTCTGCTTTATCGATCCATGGAGAATTTTGGCCGGTAATCTGTTCCCGGCCATACAACAATATATACAGCAAAACCTATACATGACGCCCGCTGTGATGTCGCTTTTCGCCTCGACAATGAACAAACTCATGAGCTGGGGAACCTGCCTCTTTGATACAGGTTCAAGCAATCATCTTGCCAAAATCATTTTCAATTCAATTTGTCAGTTTCCAGTCGGCCCTGGGCTTCACCAGAACAGCTGATGGGCAGTACGGCCGCCACGAAACAATCGGATATGTGGATCTTTGGGTAATAAGTTGTGAGATCTCAATCTTCAACTCTAAATTTCTAGCTGACAGATGTCTTCTATACGAGCTGTATGGTAATGGGACGCCATTTATGTCGACTGTTAACCGCCACCATCGTTATCCCAGACTGATTGAGATATTCTCGTAAAATCTTGTTATGCGAGTTTCTTCATCATGAACCAACTTCAGGGCGATCGGCTCTCCCCATCTGGACGTGTGGCCGGAAGCCGCTATGCTGCCGGGATTCTCCCGGCAGTTTCCCGGATGGCGCAGACGACGATTGGCGAATTTGAAGCATGGTGACGACCAGGCAGCAAACGACCTGATTAATGTCGGGCGATTGTTTTGTTCACAGAACCGATTGCTTTATTAAACCGCTGTCCAGAATCTCCTGGTGCTGGCGCCCAGTCACCGGCTCGATATCGACGACGTCCTTCGTCACGAATATTTCCAAATGTTGTATCACGTCATCGGTAAGAAATCAATTCATGCTGCTTTGTCAGAGTGCATGACGCCTACTTATAGACGACATCTCGATCGAGGTCCCAATCTCGTTTTCAGCGCCGTTCTTTCCGACCTACCAGCAAGTATGAAATCCAGCCTTGATATCGATTCCTAATAGTAGTGCTAGAGCAAATCGTTACCTCAAGCGGTAATCGACAGTCGACTGGTTAAACATCGTCGGGTATTACTCAATTGGATCAAGACCGTTGCCGAAGAGTGACGCTGCCGTCTTTCCTCTCGCTGTCTAGATTCTCACCACAGCCAGCAGGTTCAAAATCAATCCGTCGGCGTTCTTCATCTGTATGAAGTTGATCGACGAAATCCTGCTTCCAAACCGATCATCCCCAGACCATTTGCAGCTTTTAGCTGAAGTCTGTCTGTCGATCGCTGTGAAGCTCGCCGATCATGTTCAGGTTCGCGAAATCGTGCTGTGGAGTGGTCGTTGTCATTAACCACGCTCATCTCTCAACAATAGATCGATCTCTGGACCTGGACCTCTATGGCCTCGAATACGTTCTCAATTGAACAGTTCCGTTGCAGCGAACGCGAGGTTCTACGTGCAATACGCTCTCGGTCACCATCGCTTATCACCTGCTTCCACGACCTTCAATTCTTCATACGTGTTCACGGCGATGTTTGCCCAGATCAGGCCGATCTCGCCCAATTGATTCTAGGAAAGGCGCTCGTACGATTCGTTTTAGACATGAATATTGCAATTGTTGAGTGTTGACAGATCGAACACCCGGAGCTAAGTTGGGGCGGATCGAAAACGTTGGCATTATCAGCATTTTGTATAGCGCTCGGAGTGGATCGAAACAGCTGCTGGACGTCTCGCCTCGTCCCCTACATGCCAGAATCGATTACTCCGATCATAGCGCGTCTATACGGTTTATGCACATCTGCGGGCGACAAATTTCTGTCTGCCTCTTCTGTAAGCGTTTTGGACTGTTTCCATTTGCCCGTTAATTTGGTTAGATTAGGCGCAGTCCGCTTTGGCAATATTTGCAGATGGAGACGTGGGCCGAGCAATGTTTCAACCGATACGATCCCGCCTATAAACTTGATCGGGCCCTTTTGAAAAAATGTCTTCACTTTCTAGACGGCAACGATCTTTCCCGACTCAGCTGTTTGTCGAAATCCTGGAGGCAGGCCGCCCTGGATCGGTCGCTTTGGACCAATATCACCTTAAGTACGATACGTGCACATAAGCTGGGCGGTTCCCTGATTTCAGTTTGTTTGCAGTTGGAAGTAGATCTGCTGACGAGCTGCTGCTGCGTGTCTTGACGTATTGCTCATCGTTGCAATATTTGAATCTATCCGGTTCGCGGATCTCCTTGACAGGTCTCACGCAGGTGTTTATCCGATGCCCAGGATTACGGACCCTGATTATCGATCGAGCTCAATGCGAGAAAGGTCGGATTTGTTTTTGATGCATATTCACGGAGCCTGATTGTTCTGCATTCAGTTCGGGATTTTGATATCGCCACTTTTCCGGAACACGATGCTTTATTAAATCTGTCCGTTGCGTCTGCGAATATTTCCCTGGATGTCATGGCAGGGATATTGAAATCACTCCCGAACCTGGCCTCATTCAATTGCAGCAGTTCATTATGCTCTATCGCGCCAGCATTGTTCTATTTGCCCTCCAGTATTCGCCATCTCGATCTAAGTGGGAACGCCTGGGTCACCGATCAATTAATTTCAGGTCAGTAACATAATTGATTCGCGATCGCGATCTGAACGCAAACCCAGAAATAGCCGGCAAAGCTCAGTTAACGTCGTTGCATGTGAATTTCTGCCTGCATCTGTCTACCGACGGGATCGATTTGCTGATCAGTGATCGACTGACCCGGTTAAGTATCTGCAATCAGAATACCGTCTCCGACAGATTTCTGATGACTATTACTCGGATATGCTCAGAGCTGCTGACGTTAGAGCTGGCCTTCAACATCTATTTAATGTCACACTCCGCTCTAGCATCCATTTCTCGTCTCAAAAGACTTCAGACACTCGGTACGTCCCGGGCGACTTTCATGGGGAATACTTTGAGATCTCGTATAGTTCTTTGCAGGGTTCCGAGTGTATCCGATGAGACGATCTGTTCGATCGCCGAAGGCTGTGTTAACCTGCAGGTCGTGAATGTACGAATGTGCCCGGATGTTGGTCTTGTGGGTCTATCAGCATTATATCAGCATTGCCGTTATCTGCGATTGATTCGTTGTCTGCGATGTCCTGCACATCTACTGCGACTGTTCCAGGCCCGAAATGTCCAAATCGTCTGTCATTCCATAGATGATTCCTGGCAAACCATTTTGTGACGGTTTCAATATTCGACGATCCCGGCGTACCATGTTTTAGTCGATGCAGAATGCCAGCTGTTAAGAACCAGCAGGATCGCCCAGCTGACACGCCATTTCGTCAGCAGCGATTGCCGGCTTGGCAGCCAATTCTGACACCGAAATGGGTCATCATCACCTTTACATCGCTGGGCATTGTTTTCATCCCGATCGGGCTGATCGTCGTCTCGATCTCTAATTTGGTCGTCGAAGTTATTCAACGATATGACGATATCTGTCCGCCTCCGCCTTCCGAATGCACAATTAATGTCACAATTCCTTCTGATATGCAGCCGCCTGTTTACTTCTACTACCAGCTGACCAATTTCTACCAGAATCATCGGCGTTATGTGAAATCTAGTATGACACGTCTTTGAAACTAACAGAGTCATTCTTTTTAATTCATGTAGGAAGTGACGCTCAGCTGCGAGGAGTTGGCGATCTGTCTGAATCCGATCTGGCAAATTGCGATCCGATGATAATGTCGCCTGCTGACCCGACCAAGGTCCTGTATCCATGCGGGTTGATCGCCAACTCGTTCTTCACCGATCAGTTCAATGCTTCGCTCTACATCCCTGGATCTGTTAATGAGACCATCCTCTCCGGTGATAACTGGAATAAGAATGGAATCGCTTGGTCCACCGATGTCCAACAGAAGTTCAAAAAACCAAGACGTAATTACGACGAAGTGACCAGGTGATTTTCGCTGCTTTCAGTTTCCGTATTGCTTTCGAGATCTCATTTCCGTATTGCTTTCGAGATCTCATTTTGTTTTCCAGATATACAACCAGGCCTGGAATCGGGACGATTTTATTGCCTGAAGTTATCGATGAAGAATTAATCGTCTGGATGCGAACAGCGGGCATGCCAACTTTCAAAAAGCTGAATAGAATTATCGGCCAAACGACGATTCCAGCCGGGACCGTCATTCAAGTGCGTATCAACAATCAATTTCCAGTCTCCGGGTTTGATGGGCAGAAAGCGATTGTGTTCTCGACGACTTCTGTCCTCGGAGGGAAGAACCCCTTTCTTGGATTCGCCTACATTAGCGTCGGGTCAATCTCACTAGTACTGGCTATGCTGTTCTTAGCGAAACATTACCATTCGCCGAGGACGCTGGGCGACATGACGTATTTCCACTGGAATCTATCCGATAAACGAGTTCATCCTGGTGATAATATCGGAACGCAATCGATGAGCCGTCCTGGCGAAGCTGCCGTCTCCGAAATAGACAAGAAATCTAATGATGACAAATAATAAATATATTCAATCCACAGGTCAAATTATACAACGACTTTCAATAGTGTTCAGCTGGACGACATCATCAACCTCTCCTTTGAGCACAACCCAAACAACTAGGCAACTGTAATAGGTGGTCTTGCCTGCAGTTTATGTTTATTGAATTCTTAACACTTAATCGTTGGATCAACGTTGTTTGCCCTTCAACCTTCCTTTCTCGAGCTTTCTAACCTCGAAGTAGCTTGTTGTCGCGATCATTACAGTTTGATCTTTTAAGACGACGCCAAGCGAGGCCTGCGAGGGTAATGCTGTGAATAGGCGAAGTAGAGTCGTCGCGCATTTTATTTTAACGTCAAGTGCTCGAGTGTG
>RBZT01000455.1:0-12024 GCA_003693705.1 Polymyxa betae
AATTAACGACCCTGCTAGGCGTACGAGTACTCGCAGAAATAGTTGCGCGTACGAGTACTCGTACGCGCAACTATTTCTGCGAGTACTCGTACGCCTAGCAGGGTCGTATTCATAATCAGGAGGATGTACTTGTAAAAACTATCTCCCGGAAACGTCCTCGTAATGACAAGATCATCGCGAACCGACCTTCTGCATTGTTTTAAAGCGACACACCCATCCGAGCGCCCATCAGAGAGATCCCCGCCATAACCGTACCGTCCCTCTGGCGCACATCCTCCTCTCGTCCGAGAAAGTCCGTTACTGCACTCGCTGACTCCATTGACTGAAGCAACTGAGTTGTGACTAAAATGGATCCCGTTCCCCAGCCGGACCGTACTGCAATAGGAGGCTCTGGGGAGGAGGAGGAGGAGGAGGAGGAGGTGAAATGCTCGTCAGAAGCGGGGCTACCTCTGCTCCGTAGTCTGCTGAAGTGTAGGCACGGAGCACCTACTGACGTTCCGTTCGGCGGATCACTCAGTTGCGTGGTGCTGCGACTCGCCTTTCGGCTGGACCTGGTCGGATATCGGATTGCTCTCACCAACAACATCTTCATTACACCGTACAATTATTGTTCCGGATTTACCTCCTGTTCAGGAATCTATCAATGTAATATTTCCTTATCAAGTCTCATGTCATAGCATCCTCTGAGCCTGAAACTATCTCCCGGAATCGTCCTCGTATTAACAAGACATCATCGCCAACCGACCTTCTGTATTCCTTCAATCATAATGTGACTGATATCAATGACTATAACAGTCTCTGCAAGTTTCTGGTGAATTTTAAGAAGCCGTTTTGTCCCACTGTATATTGATTTTAGATTAGTTCAAAGAGCCGAATAATGAGGAACTTCAGTTTCTATCTTCAAAGTCTGGTATTGATTCAGGTCAATACTCCATGATCAACTGTCCATTAATTATTAACGTGAATGGACATGATCTTGATGTGAGTGAAATTCAACAAATCTGCCGTGCTCAGAGCACATTACAAAAACTGATTCTAATTTCGAATCTGTATCGGAAATTGACCTGGGCCTCCCGGAAATAATGAATGGTCTCTAAGCAAAGCTGATAAGAAAATTCGGAATTGGATGTATCAGTTGGGTCGTCCTGTATTACGATGTGTTATGAACTGCTGTGAGAAAGATCTCCGAATGTTTCAGAGAGTATGGGGGAATCCCTTCTGTCATTACAACCATCATGAGAAATGTTCCGGAAATCAATGCCCATCCAAACTGTTGACTTCCGATCAGTCTGTGAATCACGACGTCCGAGACAGTGCTTTCCTGTCTATTGACCCCCCGGATCTACTGAGTGACACAAATCCCTCCGTAAAACGGAGGAAAGTTTGTTCACCACCAAAGAATTTCATTCGGCCAAAGCTTAGCGCGCTGTCTGATTTCTTGGACTTGTTTGATTTTGATGTGGAGAAGATTTCAGACTACACTACTCTGTGTGCTTTTCTGGTGATATTTATTCATATTGAATGGGGAATTTCACATTGAATCTGTAATTTAGAAGAAGCAGCCTGATTATGACGAATACGCGTTTTTGCTTACACAAATACATTGATCACATCAAAGGGCAGCATAAAACAAGTTGCAAAAGACCCCATTATTATCAATGTTCTCGATGATCAGATCATATTGACCGAAATCTCGGAAATTTCGTCTCTGGAGACCACGTTACAGAGGCTGATATTGGTGGCCAGTTTATGTCTGAGAATAATTCGGGCCATAATTACCGACCCGAAATTCAACATCAGCCGTGAAGGCTGTGAGAATTGACTATACCGAACATGTTACCCAGTTCTTTCATGTGTTACAATATGCTGTCAGAATGATCATCGGACTTTTCAATCTCGATGGGGAAATCCGTTTTCGCATAGCAGTTTTAACAAGCTTTGCTCCAGGCACAAAGGCAAGAGTAAACAGTGCGGATTTGAGACTCTCATTGTCAGTGACAATGGAAGATACTCCATCAAATCACAGCTAGTTTGTGATAGAGACGGTCTCGCTCATTGTCTATTGAGATATTCTATGAAAGGATTGGAGACGGTATTTTATGCTCACGTTTATTTGTATTTTCTGAATATATCACAGAAGCTCATTTTGGAGTGTATTAAGTTAATGATGGATGAACTGAAGAAGCGGAATTTGTACTCATCATCTGATCTGAGTGAATATCTCGGACATTCTCTTCATCCAATATTATACTGTCTTGAACATCATTGTAATAATGATGTCAATTATTTCTCTCATATATTGGAGATTTTATAGATCATTATCAATTTCATCACAAATACTGTCCTGGACCTACTGGAAAACGTCCTGCTCAATCTGCTGTAAATTCCATCATGAGTATTTAATCAGTAAAGAATCTTGAATTTGACTCATCTCAACAAGTTCCTAAAGCTCCCTATCTTGCCATGTTCTGGATCCTCCAAACCAATGACCGATCTAAATTGCCTCCGAATCTGTTTGTCTGCCCTAAGTTTTGTGCGAGCTCTGTCTTGGTTGGGGCAGCGATCTTGCCATGTTCTGGATCCTCCAAACCAATGACCGATCTAAATTGCCTCCGAATCTGTTTGTCTGCCCTAAGTTTTGTGTGAGCTCTGTCTTGGTTGGGGCAGCGGCCTCTCTGTGACTCTGTTGGAGAAGGCGAGCTCTCTGTGAGCTGTGGTTGGGCTGCGCCTCTGGGAATCCCGATTCAGCTGTCAAAGTGGCTCCAGTCCATCGTCGGAGTGAAGTCGCTGTCTCGAATCCCGACAGTCAAGTGTCTCCTACATTCCGAGCCACGATATGGAATGTAGATAAACATTGAATCTTTCATCAGATGGACAAGGGTTTTAGGGTTTGGCAGAGCTTGAACTTGCTCAACCTCCGTCTTCATAGATATAATGGGGTGTGAGTATTTCCGGGGTTGTCCTGTAACGTCATCTTTTAACAAGATCATACAGGTATCGGATCGGTATCTTACATCTAGACTGAGCGACCGATGGAGCCTCCTCGATCCTGCGATAGGCTTCATACCGATATCATTGAAAGATGTGGTCTTCAATCGCATATGGGGATGTTCTGCTATACTGACAGCAATATTACGATGAAGCACGGCTCTATGTAGGTCGGCGATCCTGGAGTCCTGTTCTGGTGATAAATCGCTTTCATTTGACCAGATGATGCGCCTGATACAAATGTTACATAGAGTACAAGATAAGCCAGATCTGATATTGTCATTACCTGTAGAACTGCAATAAATCCAGATAGAATTTCGAACAGTTTGAGACATGATGAATGACCTGTATCACGGATACCGACCCAGACTTTAACAGATTCTGGAACATCTTTGACAACGGGTCGCTGTATTCTCCATCAGTGCAAATTGTGACAGGAACGCAGATTCGGAGCCAGACCTTGGTATCGTTTCTGTAACGTATATCCGTATGAAATCCACATTCGCATTACGAGTGGCCATAAAACTCCGAACCACGCCTTCATTGAAATAGTGATTCGGCTTCGAACTGTTCCGTGAGATCATACGCCGAATAGAGTTGAAGAATCTGTCCGCATCCTTCAAGCAGACAATGCGATTTGTAGGCAGTCCCGCATATCGAGCCAGTACGCGGAGTAGCTGAGGTCCGAACAATTCCGCCCACCAGAACGCCGATAGTCTCTTCGAAGCTCGACGGGACAATACTCGGACCAATTGGTCCGGGCAATGAGCCAGCAACAACTCCCAGAACCGCCGTGTAACCGTACCGGAATCGAACTGTACGGCGAGGGTATCGTTAACGGAGGCCGCGTCCAGGTAACGATCATAAAACTGGGTGATGAGAATCTCGAATTCAGTCGCGGACATTCCTCCCACAATCCATCGATAATTCGGCTGAAATCCGGCGCCGTACTGGGCGCTGCCGAACAGGGCCAGTACAAGCGAGGCCGGGGCCGGGGCCAGCACGCCCAGCAATACGGCTGCGAATTGGAAGCGTTCTGCGGACCCCGACTGGATTAGACCATGAATAAAGTCGGATTCGTCTGCAGAGATGGGCTGGCACCACGATATCCGCCACAGCCACGTAACGTGTAACATACTGGACGATGGTGCGTAATGCTGGACCAACAGGTAGAGATGGCGGGCGGAGTCCGCATCATCCAAGGCCAATCCGTGTTGTAGACGGCTGTGTAGAGAATGGAGGTGGTGCGTAGCCTCTTGGTCCGACAAGCCTAAGACGGTCCAGCCATCGACCATGATGACGATCATGGCCACCGACAATGACCACATCATGGACGAGACCAGATTCGATTCTTCAGAATGGAGAAAATGCGTGGCGCACTCCGACCCGGCAATTGCTGAACATTCTATTTAAGGAAAATCATCCTCACTCTCATCGCATTAATTTCAACTTATCTTATACAGATCAGCTCCATACATCTCCTCGTCCTATATGAAAATATCTTTCATAAACGGTAAGAAACATGTCTGGAAAACTAATGCTTTGAGTCTGAACGAAGAAATTGTGATAAATTTCTTACATATTGCATATCTATGTTGATGGATATCGAAGAATTGTTCGTCTTCATCGTGGCAGCTGGTAAGTCACTCTTTACTCTTGAAGGAGCCATGTTGATACTCCAAACTAACAGGTCGAAAATGGGTGGACGACGATGTGCTCAATGGGAATCCCAATCGTTTTCGAAAATAAATTTACTTGACGAAATAAACAAGCTTTAGGTTGTAAGACAGGCCTCGTTAAATTTGGCAAACTATTATTAGATGCCAAATTTACCAAAATTAAGGAAAAAAATATGCCAAAATAAAGAGTAAAAATGATAGCGGTTTTGAACAGAAAACAAAGCTTCAACGATTGATACTCGTCGTTCAGTCTATAGTGAATTTTTTGGGCCTCTTTCGCCTGAGGAAATCGCTGGTCGTGAACAGCATGAGCATTCTGGGTCTTTTTCTGTCTTCCACGATGATGTTTCATGATTTCTTAAAGATCAAAGATTGTTTATTTCCGCAATAATAAAAAAGAACATGGCCAAATGGGATCAGCAAATGTGGCAACAAGAGCAGGGACAGCTTTTGGTGGGGTTTGTTGACGGAGTTGCAAAATTTTATGCTTTGAGAGATTCGAAAACAACCCAATCGACCACTGCAATCCCACCATTTTCCCCCATAAGCTTTGCCGTCTGCGTGGTCGTGAGTTTGGGATAATTATTACACAATACCACGGTTTGATTCCGGCAATCGTGGCTTCTGGTCAAAGACCTGATTCCCCACACTGCAATCATTTGCAGGAGCCTTGGCAACTCTGTTTCCAAATACTTCCACTGTCGAGTAGGACTTCTCCACTCTAGGGTGGAAAACGAGTACCGCCAGTCAATTGCTGATCTTTTCACTTGAAAGAGTGATGCAATCAAAACAGTATGAAACAATCATGAAATTGATGATATAAAATTTAATAAACGACGCTTCCTGGCTGATTTTCTAGCAATTCCAAAAATACCAAAATTAGAGCCAGATCTGGTGCCAAAAATAAGCTATTTTTGGTAATTCTGGAATTTGCCAGGTTTAACGAGGCCTGTTGTAAGAGCAACTCCACCGGACCGGTTATTCGCGCAATTTTTATAATTTTACGGCAAGAAAATAACCGGCACTCTATCCACCGGGCGGTGTGGTGCAGCCTCTGGCGGTTAAATATTTTAACCGCCGGGCTTTTGCGCATTCAAATAATAAAAAACCGCCAGGATAACCGGGGGCTAAAAGGCTGCGCGAAGGTCGCGCACACTGTGGCGGGCTGCGCACTCCACATCTGGGTCATTTTATGCAAATATTTTTATTGAATTCGTTTCAATGTTTTTTCATCACAGCGTGGACTTTCACAGATATGATTTTCCATAATATTTGTCCATCAATACGTGATCCCGTTTTTCGTTAGTCTTCTTTCCGGGTGTGGAACCACCCAAGAAGAGGGCATTCGTTATACTGCCGCAAGAGCGTTGAAAGCAGCTCCAATTCATCGCCAGATGATCAATCAGATAGCTACATTTCAAGAAAGAGTGCATACAATTGAAATTTAACAGCCCAAATAACCTGCAGCCCGGTGGAGTTGCTGTAACGGGCAATCATGACATGAGAATATACGATCACGATACAAGTGCAACTTTTTGGATTCGACTCGACTAGTTCGCTGATTTATGGTCAACAGGCGGCGCTCTTTCCAAAACGCATGGCTGGACAATTTAGGCAAATTGCCCAAATAGATTCCAGAACCGCTACTACCAAGTTCGGGGCATTGCAGTAATTCACCCGTTTAAATAATTGTTGATCGTAAACGGCACTATCAGCAGGACCTAAGAGTGCCTCGATAATGTAAGGTAGGCACCTGCCCAATCCAACAGGGACTCGAACCCATGTACCCAATCCTTATCTAATACTCCCCCTACTGGTTTCCCAGCTTTAACCATGCGTCGCTAAATGTAACAGCCGATAGAATATGCTTTTGCTAGATATTTTGACATGAGTTTGGCGTGTGTATACAGTGCATCGTTGAAGTCTGTAATGTTACTTTGTTCGTATTTCCTTCGATACTTTTTCAGTTGCTTTTTAAATTTTTTACATTTCAGGAGTTGATGTCCTATAGTCTCACTCTTTATATTGCAGTGTCGACATTCACCGCTGGGCTCTATATTTAGATTGTGTAAATGTAATCGAGCTCGAGTGTGTCCTGTTCTTCTCTGTTTAGTAGAGGGCTATCAGAGTAGATCTGGTAGTCTGTATTACCATCTCTATTCTGTGTTCGAGAATAACCGTCTATTAGAGGAGTTCGTTTCGGGTAGTTTGCAAATCCGCTTGGTTTCACCTTTTTCAATAAATAATTATGTAGTTTCTGTCTTTCTAACTGCTTATAGATTTCTTTATATGAAGAACCTAATGGGTCGTGTTCTATCAGTTCTCCATCTATTGCAGTCTGCTTGGCTAGTTCATCTATCGCATCACTTTCTGCAATCTGCTGTGTGTGACTTGGAATAAAGTGAAGTTCGACTTGGTTTTCTTCGCTAAGTTCAGCTAGCTTTTCGGCAACATCATTTACGACAGCGTTGACGAATTATTTGTATTTGTATGGAAGGCATGTCAGTTGTTGCAAACAAGATAATAAATCCGTAAAGAAAAGAATGATTCTATTTTCTGGATACAGCTCCAGTAGAGAGGTAATGCCAGATTGTAATGCGATGATTTCTGCTTCATAGCTTGACGTCACGTGTTCTATCTGTATTGAGGTGTGGATCCCAAGCTCAAATATTGTACTGTGTGGATCTGGGTCCGAGATGTGTATTATTGAAGCAGCTCCACTTGTTATGTACTCTGTATTTAAACTGTCTCTGTTGAATCTGCCATCTGTCCATAGTTAAATATCGGGATTTGTGGGAATCAATTGAGCGTTCTCGAGTTTTTCTAACGCTTCGGCTCTGGAACTCATGTGAAATTTACATTGCGCAAGTTGTTCTAGTATATAGGATTTCACTATTATTTGTGAGTGGATATGAGCGCTATATCACTTTGCTGTAACGTCTACTGCTCTTCTGAAAAGTCCATAAGGGGTCCATCCATCTGCTGCACATCCTTGTTCGTCCCATTTTCTAAAGTCGTCTCCTAGTAAATAGCCCTGAGCTTCTGCCTGGAGGACTGTTAGTGCAGAATCTGTAATGATTTTAGCTTTCAGAGAAGGGAATTTTAAAGTTGCATGTAAAAGTGGAATTGGTGTTGATCTCATACATCCAGTGTATGTTCTCATATATTCATTATATGCAAGTTCTAACGGTCGTATCGTGCTCTTGATCGTGGTTTCAGCTCCAGTCCATGATGTGAAAAAGTTTAATATTCCTCCTATGAAGGCATGACAGGCTTGGCGAAAGATTTTTCAGGGATTCTATATTTTCGCAGCTGTTTGATGTATTGGCACCTTTGATGATGTCTTGTGCTACGGACTTTCTCTGTGCCTATCAAGAATGTCGATTTATTTGTCTCTTTGTTAGCAACTGGCTGTTGGTTTTTATGATCATGTTTCCAATTTGTATGCTGTCCTTCTTACTGTACTCATTGTATATGATGTGCTTCTTATCTGCATTGATTTTGATCTTGTTTTTCTCGCACCAGCTAATCATTTTTCTTAACTGCGTTTTTAAGCTGCTTTCCAACGTCGACCTTATCATATCCGAGGGCCGGCCGACAGTATCGTCTACATAAGTGTTCGCCGTTTCTGGTTTCAGAGGGATGTCATAGACAAATAGGATCCATAGCAATACGCTGAGACCGGATCCCTGCGGGATCCCGTTCTCTTGCATTCGTGGTGCCGTTTCGTAATTTCTGTATGTCCCTGTAAACTGTCGATCTGTGAGCCAATCATATACGACTTTGATCAGGTATACGGGAATCTCCAAATTTATCATCTTTCTCAGTAATATGCGCTTAGGCACTCTGTCGTATGCTTTTGTAAAATTATATAGAATCGCAAACGAAAATGTCTTTGCATCTGTACGGTACCAACTAAATTATTTACGGAATTATTGACCGTACCCGGTATTCTTTTTAAAGATGGATATGTTTGACTGCGCAATTTAGTAAAGTGCGCCCACGTTATGCTTTTGTTGGACGCAGTTTTTTGGAGCTGCGGCCCTCTTCATAAAAAGCAACGGACGTTTGAGAACTCTGCACAAGACGATACGCCGGCATTTTGAGCCATATAGTGACCAAATGTTCCAAATTGTCAACAATTCCGATCATATCGGAGACAGCAATCGTTCGCGGTTTATTATGTCAAGACTTTAATGATTTACGGACCGGATTATGGAGTTAAGAACGACTGCGCACATAGGAGACGATATCGTTCAAGTTGTACAAACTTGTACGGCACATTGGACATCCCATACTAGATTCTAACCAGTTCATGACACAATTCCAGTGGAAATAATGTCCGCAAGGAGTCCTGTATGTGCAGGTTTCTGCAGCGACTTCCTGATTTGGGGCGGACTTGGCTGCATGATGCGCATTCAGACAGATCGAGCACAGGTCCTTCATACTACTCAGCTCCTATCAACAGTCAGAATCGATTGAGCGTGACAGCCTTGAACCGACCTGCTGCGATGCCGGAGTCAGCACTGATATTCGAAACCAATCGGAATAGTTCCGTGCTATAACTGCAGCAAAACGTAGTCAGCCAGAGCCCCAAGAAACAAAATTGAAAAACCTCAGAGTAGAAATGACAAAAAGCGAGCGAAAACAGGCCATACAGGAGATTGCGAAGCGCAAGGCACCGGGTGGCCATCTAATCATAAACATTCGGTTCAACATAGGATCATCATCGACAGAGAACAGGATGCGGACCAGTGCGTTGACCGGCAGCGACTCGAGCAGATCGCAGATGAGGAGTTGCGTGTCGGACGTCGGAATCCGGCCGTAGCTGGTCATTTCGGGCCTGGTTTTTGGATGGGAGAGGAAAGCGCAGATAGCTCGAATCGCCGCGTCCTTCACATAATCGTGTTCGACGCTGCTGATCATCTCTGTTACCAGAGAAATCAAATCCGGCCAGATATCACGGACTCCGAGGATATCGACTCGTGTGAATGTCGCGGACCAGGCTCCGATTAGCTCGGGATTCTGATAGTGCCCGCAAACTAGATAGAGAGCGACACGGAGTAGATTACTTCGCAGATGGCCGGACCCAGATCTCAGTGCAGTCTCGGCGATCCGATCGTACACCCCCACATCGTCGATATTCAAATCTGGAATAGTCCTAACACGGAATCTGTTATTAATAAAGCCGTGGATATAAAAGGAGAAAGAAACTGCGAGAGTGTTGGAATTAGAAAGGACATACAGAGAGAGTATGAGAGGTCCAATAATGGCAGCCGTGTTGGAGTCTAACAGTTTACTCGCACGAAACTCGGGGGCGTGATGTAAAGCCATATCGAATATTGGCCCTAGAATGGAGATAACTCCTTGATGATCATCGAAATTATCATCAGCGGGCTCTAACATACTGAGATACATGTCAACATCAGCAAAATTGAAGTCGCCGCATTGCCTAAGAAAACATGAAACTCGAGAATATAAATCACAAAATATATGTAAGGAAAAGTGGAACTAAATATTGGCATAAATTGCACCCAATGAGCATACAAGTCCACAAACAAGTGTATATCAGGAGCCTCATCCGGAAACAGACATTGACTGATAACATAAGTGCTGGTAGCGGCCCCGGACTTGACCCAAATCATACAGTCCAGGATCAGAAGACGGAGACCGCCCTCCCTACCCATAGTGTCAGTGATTAGATGACTGTCCATATATGGATACAGACAGGTGAATCATGTCGCAGAGAATATCGGGGAACTCATCGCGGGGCCTGTATATCAATAATCAGAGCACTACAATTAATTATCATGAGTCCGTTAACAGCTGGCCATAAATCGTTTCTTGCACGCGGAGAAATAGTCAAAAGACAGGATATCAAAATCAACAAAACAAGCATTCGGGAACAGAATGTTCTGACGCTTGAATCAGAACCGAAATAACTGATGGCAGGAAAGACAATGGTGGACTGAAACGTAAAGATGTGTTACACAGGGTCGCCACTGGGTCCCACGGTCCCAATATCCGGGAAGAACAGGTATAAGAAGGCCGGCAAGAAACCATGACGAAAGAACAGATATCGGATCCGGATGGCGGATTCGGCCCGATCACGCTGATAATGATCTTGGAGTCCGAGCTCGTCCAAGAATTCCTCCAGGTCGTAGTCCAGATCCGCCAACCGACTCTCGATCGCTTCGTCAAAGATCCGAGCCCAGCGGGCACCATCGATACGGTCCAGTACGGCGCCCATCGCGCAGACCAGGTCGGCCGATGGCGTATGCTGAATTAAAGTGACGAGAATTTTATCGGCTTCGGGAATGACCCTACATACAAAGCTGAGTATCAGAGACATGAGTGAATGTTGAAAGATGTCGTACCGGAAAGCAGCCATGAGCGGAATCTCATTGAATTGATTGCGGGTTGAGAAAGCCTCGGATTTCATCATAGAAGCAACAAGGTAGATTTCCTCGTAGATATTCGATGGATACGGATACTTCAACGTTTCATGAAATAGAGCACCCAAATCCGAGACCGACACGGACGGATCACAAAGGAATACGCGGATACCATACATTATCATAAGCAGAGACAGCTCACGGACCAGATTCGGGTCACGTTGAGATAACGATACAGCAATCCGAACCCATTGAATCAAATCGTTTTGAGAGCAGGTGATGGAATTCGATCGAGGCAGTGCTAGCACCGTAGACAGCATCATCTGAATTTGGTCCAGAATTGCCAGCAACTGGGAGTCCGCGACATCGTCTAACCTACAAAGGAGATATTCAGTCGAACATCACAGATACATAGCACACATCGGACTCGCAGCGCAAGATATCAATCTGCTTCAGCATTAACGTGGCACGCCAGTCCATGTCCGCCACTGTCGCGATGTGCGGGTCGTTAAGAGCCATGATTTCGCTGCCACGGGTCAGCAGCGTATGAACACCGATGCCGTCAGCATTAAGAACAGGACTCAGAGTGAGCTCCTCCATCAAATCGCTGACTGCGGCAACATGATTATCTTGGAGGCGTGCCGATCCGGATGACGATTCCGAGATCCCCATACTGGTAACGGATTCGGGGAAAGAGCGCGGTCTGTCAGTAGAAGGGCCAGCAGGGTCCCGGGATATTGGGCTGGTGGGGTCGGGAGCATCGACAGCTCGAACCACAATCAGCCCCGGCTGAACGACTAGAAGGGCGAGCATGCATAGTGCGATAGTCATCATTGTAAGGAAATGAATGGGATGTTGGGGTCACCCAACTTGCGGTCCGGGGTTGCATGGAAAAGTGCGTATTAAGTATTATAATACGACCCTGCTAGGCGTACGAGTACTCGCAGAAATAATGCGCGTAC
>RBZT01000526.1:0-23394 GCA_003693705.1 Polymyxa betae
CTTCTTCGTCGCTTAACCAACCGCCCCGTGATAGAATCGATCATGTTTCTGGTCCGGAGCGTGATTGGGGTTTCTGGGCCCGTCGGATCGGTCATCTGGTTCATATTGGATTTTCATTATAGCATTAGAGCCTAATCATATCGATCCATTAATTGTTATGATATTTCATCCACTTATGTGGCCCATTTACGCCAATATTATTCATAACAATTTCTTTTAACTTCATCATCATCAACACTCCTAATATCGGCTGCCCAGCTGTACTTTATTCTTCAATTTAAGCTTGTGCGAACTTATCGTTTCGCATTAGGTGCTTCTCGAGCTCATATTATGATTAATTAGTCATTTCATTTCAACAATACAAAATAGGTTTTGTCTATGAGCGTTTTGCTGTGAATTATTTGAGAGATGCATTTCTGTCGGGTTGTTGTTGATATTCCGAAATCTTCAGTCACGAGACTCGAGGCTGAATCACGACCTCACAAAGGTGTCAGTTAATCCAGCACACTGTACTCGATTCGATACACTAAACAGGACTTTGTATCCGCAATTCGAAACTCTTGTTCAATATATCGAATGATCACGCCCAAAGTCTCGCTAAGCATTCCCAAGTGTCAAAAGCCCCCAAAAACAAACACTTATCCACACAAAGTACTATCTCAGAGACATGCAAACCGATCCCATCCAACCAATGCCCATTCTGCAGTCAGCTCATTCCAAAATCTCTAATTGATCTGGGGGCATGGCCAAACCCGTCGTTCGCCGAATGTTGGAGACTGAATTTGGCGGAATATCATTCAATAAGGGCCAATATACGGCTACGGGTTATATTGCCAATTGGTCCTGAGTCTATTGATGAAGATCGGTGACTGGCTCACTGTTCTTAATTCTATAAAATTCATACGAATCTGCCTTCTAACAGCTTCATATAAACGTTCGACACAGTCGTGCTCAAAAGACCACAAAGCTCTGTGTTATGGCTGTTACGAAACCGTCTTCTCTGAAACAACGAAAATCTCCATATTGGTATAATGATGGCGATGTCATCTTAGATATTCAGCACCCGATGACTCCGAAGCCCCAAAACAGTTCCGCGTCCATAAACTGATTCTGTCCCTTGTGTCCGAATTCTTTCATAATCTGTTCAAAGATGGAGCTATCTGGAAGGAGAATCACGACTATACAGCTGGTGGGGCCATTTTAGTGAAAATTGAAGATGAATACCCCAGCAGATTCCAAATCCTTCTTGATTTCGCATATCCATGCAGAGACAGGAAACCCGCCACTGAAATATTTCAACAACTTGTGTATCTGGCTGATCGTTATATCTGCAAGGATTTAATGGCATTGATAACAGCAGCTGCTTCGAAAATGACGCCAAGTCATGAGCTACTGACATTCGCGTTCCAGCATCGATTAGATGTCAAAATGTGCTCGAAATTGATTATATGGGCGGTCGAGCAGAAGGAGATTCTCTGCAGTAAGAGGTGGTGGTTCAATAACGCGCTCATTAATGGTGAAATAATGCGTTTTATAGTCTGGCCGAGCTGGATATAAAAACTCAGCTCTTTATAGCAAGAGTGGTAGCTATACGTCAATCATTGAAGGCGCTCAACAAGTGCTCTTCTTGTGATCGTTGTATGAGAGTATCCTCATTTGCAATCCGGTAGAGAAAAGGATCTTCTGATGGAATGGGAGAAACTGTGGCCATTCAAATTCGATCATATTCGCGATTAACCAGAAAGTCCAATAATATCTCTCAGTATAAAGTCGATAATCGAACTGGCGGCTGTCCTATTCTGTCTTGGAGGGAGTCTGCCTCGTACTCCATATTGGTAATAAAAAAAAACAGGAATTCGAAAATGTGGTCGCTTTAGAGCTGAGCCTTCCTCGTTGATATCATCACTGATTGACATTGGGTTATGGGTTTTGGGGCAGTATCCTCGCCCTGACACCCCATATGAACAATATATGAGGCTGTCGCGTAAGGTTATAGCGGCGATATGTTGCAAATGTGAGCAATTAGATTGGAGCATAATAATATATTACATTATAATCGATTGTTCGCAGACCAAATTGTGGTGCCTCAATAGTGTTAAGGCAATCAGCCTGTTAAGAGGATTTGTGAATTTTGTTGCCAGTAAAAGTGACTCTATTTCTATTCCTATTGGAATGATTCCTTCCAAATGAGAGTATCTCTGGAGGTCATTACAGATAAGGTAATATTAACGGATGACGGAAATATCATCTCATTGAACTATTTCATCCATACCTGCATGAGATACAACCTGGAATTATGATTCGGCACTGCTTAACATTCAATCAAGAAATCCTCCCATATAATATAGTCGTTAAGTCTTTAAAGGTCCAATTCAGAGTTTCAAGGGTCTGTGTTGCCCAATACAACCCTAAAGGCCCCAAATTCCAAATATCTGAGATCCGATGAAGCTGATTCCCAACAATCTGGATAATCGTTGATTGCCAGATATCATCATACAATCAAGCAGCGATGGTGACGCAGTTTCATCACTTTCACGTTCGTCATCAAGGTCGGGCGCGGCCCCTGTGACGGGCCCGGTACGACTGGCCATGACATCCGGTCTGGGGTTTTGGGTTTCCGGCTGACAATCGGTGGTGATGGTGTCGCGGGGCGATGCCGACGGGGACCGTGGCGGCGTCCGAAACCAGGCTCTGGTCCAGGCTCTGTTCCAGACCGGTGTGGTCGTGAGCCGGTACAACCGCAATAACCCGACCATGGTGGCAGCTGGTCTGCTGGTCGAGCTGGCCCAGGTAATGGAGATATGCTCGCAGATGTTCGTCTGTATGCCAACCTCTCTATCCCAGATGTTAGCATTGATTATGGGCGGAAGATTCATCTGGCAGCCCGATGCTGTCGCCGTATTAAAGCCCATTCTCACATCCACGCTCATGACCTCGTTTCTGGCCGGTACGGTCGTTTGGCATGGCTATGTCCTCCAGAGATTTCCGCATTGTTTTCGATTATATCAACTCTCTTTAGATCATGAAACCGATCATGTTTAGCGGTTTGCTTTTTCATTTATTCGATCTCGATTTGCGATTATGAAACATTACTTTGTGACATCAAAATTGCGATTTCCTGATTTTTTTAAGGGTGGCGAACACCAACGATTATCAGCCTTGCCTGGTTCGCGAATTTGGCTTTATTAGTGTGGGTTACACAGGTCCGCATACAGATCCAATGGGCTGTGAAAACCTTTCGAATGGGATCATCCGTCTTGACCTCGGTTCTGTTTATACCTCTTCTTCATGCATTTATAACGGTATCAAGAGAACAGCCAACACCCACACATTTCTTGCCCAACGAATTTCTAAAAAAATTGAACATTTTATCAACCATTTTACCTTGCTGTATAATACACTGCTTGCTGACTCCAGATCCGTCTATATAGGCGGCGGGTTCATGCACGGATTGCGGGTCGATCGCGACCATGTCAACCCGAATCGTGGGCGTGCTGGCTCTCGGCGTGCTCGTCGTAGTGACGGGACTCATGACGATCAGCAACTTCGAGGTCGCCATGGAGTCCACCGCCCCTTTAGCTCGACGTAAATCTGCATCTTTTTTTTGAAATTTCCCAACCTCGCTCGAAAACGTATCGTTGACAGCGGTTTCACTGATATCATATTACAGCACATTCTCGAGTGGAGCTGTTCTACGGCGTCATCTATCGCGTCATATTCGTGGCCATTGCGGATTTGGATTTCCCTGTGACCGCCTCTCTCTTCATACTCGGGATTCTATCAGCATTCACAGCCTTCTTATTTATTCGTTATCTACCCTATTATCGGTATATCCCATTCCGACTTAAAGTCCTTACAATGACCCACACCGACCAGGCTCGAGTTCGTTTACCTACGGGCCAGTACGCTGGCGATCCTGACCTGGGCTGCCATCTGTCAGCTGATCGGAGTCTTTCAGGTCAACAAGGCATTTTTTGTTGAAATTTTTGCAACGTTTTGTAGTTCTCTTGTTCATGAATGTTTTTTTGGAGATCGTTGCTTAGTCCGGCTTTAGGATGCCCAGGAGTCCGTGGGTCCGATAGCGGCATTTGTATCCTGTGCTCCTATTGTTGTCCTTGTTGCTTATGTCCTGATCCGGACACGACGCGCGAAAATCTGTCAGCTTGCGCGAGAGTCGCTGCAGAACTGGTAACGTTGCTCCTCTGTTAACGATGATGCGCTGCGTCCCTAATAACGTTTCAGCTTCGAGGTGGAACTGCAGGCCCGGTTTCTGTTACAGGATATGGTACGGGAATCACAACGGAAACAGGCCTTGGGTGAGCAACACGATTCCGAACAGATCGTGGCCCAGGTCCGGGGCCTGTACGACGACACCACCAGTGCCCGGTTCCGCGATAGTTCCATGTTCTATTGGTTTCGGGTGTGTTCCTGATACGGTCTTTTGACTAGTCTATGTTACTGATCTATGCTGCAGGCGAGATTTATGTTCGAGCTTGTCAATAATATCTATCAGGTGCGTCTATGGCCGTCCCAAACTCTTAGAACCATCTCATCTGTAACGTAAGGGTTACAATGACCTCCAGCGTGCGGACTTATTAGGACCTCCTCCGGATTTGCAATTTCTCATTTATCGCCAACGAACACTCTCTATGGATCTACTCACTGCCAATGTGAATTGCTGTCTCAAATGCTTACGTTACTCGCGCTTCCTGATTTACGTTACGCTCGCTTGAATCCGTCCTTTCATGTTACATTCGATTCTTTTCCCGCCCCTGTTTTCATGACAGTTTAGCTAATTATGTCATTGTGTCACGGACACATTTCGGACCTAAACTTCGGACTTATTGTTTGACTTAGACGGGAATCCGTGATATAATTGCATATATATTCGGAGAGGTACATTCAGCTAAGGCTATCTCATTTGATCAACATGCTGTTAATCTACGCATGGGGTGAGGTTACATAAACTCCGCTAAACGCTCTCACGGACTCCAGGCTTTGGTCCGAACTCTGCAAAGCCGTCCCCGATCTGGATGCAGTACCGAATCTATCTCTGGCACTAAGGTCCGCCACGGCATCTGCAACCTTCCACTATGAGACCGCTATCAAATTGAAGCGAACCGATCCGGTATTGTTTTTGTTCACGAACGATATTATGCAGCTCTTTATTGGAACTTTTGTCTGAACTCACTATATAGTTTGTCCTATCACGTTATCTGCAATTCGTTCTGGATACAGAAGGTGAAGGGAGTGCCACCATTAGTGTACTACGTGGACGTCTTCAGGAACTACAGAGAGCCCGCAATGATAACGATACTAAAGTACATGATAATGTTACATTTCTCCATTTCTTGTTTTTACTCTCCGACTTCAACCTCCATACTTTGATTGACTTTTTCTGGTTTTGTGTTGCAACAGGCTTTGCCTGATAGTTATTTATACAGATCAGGAGCTCCTGATACCTATTTCGGAACCGTTCCGCCTTTGTTTTTAATTATTTGGAATTTTTTCAGACTGATCTCGTGTTACTGTTTCCTCTATTCCATATCTTCTGTGTAACGTGTACTAACTGTGGTGCTGTGTCTGTACAGAAGCTTGATTCGACATTAGCAAGTCAGATATCAGCTAATCGTATTAAACACGCATTAACATCAGATGAGAATGCAATTGTAGTGGTGTCCATAAGTGATGATAAACTCGGTAAGTCCGTCACGGAGTCCGACACATGAGCTCATTTTCAAGCTTTATGTCTACATCGTTGCACTTTACCTCATTTTACTTATAATGTCAACATCATGATACTTTGTTGAACAAACCCTAAACCCTAAACCCATCATAGGTCTCATCGAGCGCGTTAATCTCAAATTCAAGTCCGTGTTCGGATTTACTGACTCCGACGCAATCATCGGACGTCCAATTGACATCATCATTCCGGAGCCATTCGCCTCCTCTCACGATCGTAAGTCCGCATTCGGTGTGTCGGGTCGTACTGCTCCTTGCTGACATCTCTCTGTGCAGAAACCATCCGCGATCGGCTCGGGTCAAATACGCACACGTTACTGCAAAAGTCCGAACGTGTCCTGGTCGCACGGCATCGCTCCGGGGCAATATTTCGAGTCGGGTGCACCACGGGCTCCGTGTCGGACGTGTAACATTTTCTGCTACAGATCTCGATCTTGCTTCGGATGTTCACGGAGTTAGGCGCTCGACTCTCCATTATCGCTATCATAACTCCGCTACGGACTCCGGAGGGTGAACTCGAAGACCTTCCCCTGGCCCTAGTCCGCCAATCAGACGGACATCTATTCGGGGCGAGTACGGGGTTTACGGCTCTGTTCGGAGTGCGTCATTTGACTGCTCTTAACGTTAGTCGATGGGCTGCACCCAATTACGTATTGTGTAATATTCGGCTCCAGATTGTGAATTATATCCCGGAGTATTATGTACTTAGGGAACAGATGCGTAAACCTGACGGGTAACGTGTTTCGGACTTTTGCTTCTTTTTTACTGTTTTCATTTCGCACATTTGGTCTCATGCTCTTGGTTGTGGTTGATTACTGAACGTAATACTCCGTAAGGGGATATCTGACCTATATATTTAGGTCCGTGATTCAATTATCGGGGTCCGAATATCGTCTTACTATAGATTCCCGTATCGACTATGGTCGAGGAGCCGATCTCATTGTTATTGAGCCCGTTACTGCCATGAATCATGATGCGGTTATACTGGACCCCGGATCTTCAATCTTTGTTCTGATTGCGGACTGCATAGACTGCGACCTCCTTCTTCGCCACAAATGCGGCATTTCGTGATCTGTTCTATGCAAAATCTGATAGATCCGAATCTGTCTTTGTAAGTCCGTGACGGTCGAATGTACGTAGCTTCTCTTAACACCAATACAGAGTCGGAAGACATCCTCGTCAGATGATTCCAACCAAGACAATGCGGAGTCCGTCCCGGTCCCTGTAGCGGTGCCGATGGCTCCGATCCATACGGTATCCGCCACGGACTCCGACGAATCCCGCACCATGTTCCTGGCCAATCTAGACGCTATCCGCAGACGGGTTGCTGAAACCACGGACTCCGTCACGCACTCGTCCAATATGTTTTTTAGGAACTCGGACGACGTCCGCCTGTTGGTCTACTCCTAATCCGACAGTGGTCGGCCAGTTTCGCCATCTTCGTCGTCGTACTGGTCCTGGTCCTGGTCGCGTACATCAACGCCGCCGTACTGGATCAGTTCGTGCAGCGGACTGCGCGTATTGCCGAATCCGGCACCAAACAGCTCGCTATGGTCACTTTGACACGGGCCGTACACGACCTCGAAACACAACGGCTCGGCATCGTCCCGTAAGTATTGGCGCAATTTTCTCAGTTGTTTTCCTGGAAAGTTTTTTTCGTGATTTTCTCAGTTCGTCGTTTTCAATTGATTGCGTAATAACATTTTGTGTCTGTTGTTATGATTGTCGCCCTGATTATGGATATTTAGTCAGGACGATATAGCCTGGGATGAATTACGCACCAGTGCTGAGACCGTACTGGACATCGACACATCCATCGCCTACTATGCGTTCCATTCGTCATCACAATACGGGCAAGTCGTCAATCGGTCTGAATGCCGTCCACGGCACTGATCAATCTCCAGAGCCATGTTCGGAGCCGATCTCAACGTGTCCGAATCGATCGGGAACCAGTACGTTGCCGTTCAGCGCAACCTGCTCGATATCGATCTGCTGACCGTATCACGAGCTCGTCGTATCGATTCTATGGGCAATCTGTCACGGAGTTCCATTGACATCAATGAAGTGCGTTTGAGGATATTCACTTTTCTGTTTGAAAAAGATTCATTTTGTGGAAAAATGTTTTTTCGGAAATTGCGCATGTTTTCTTTCAGGATTTGTTGCATTTCATGCGGAGTTTGCTGATGAGATGGTGATGCCGTACAGATCCTTCGGTCATCATTCGGGGATGTGTCGGCTCGTCTTCACGACACGATTGTATTATACCGTACGGATGCCGCAGATCAGGTTGGTGAAATTCTCGGTGTAGCCCGTGGGGTCTGTATGTCTATTGCATTTATCACGTTACTCGTCTGTGCCGCTGTTATACGTCCTGCTGTTGCTGAAATCGAATCGCTACGCAACCGTATCGCCACACAATTCTTCAAAGTAACATTTCACACTCTCGATCATTTACTCTCATTGCATTATTATCCGTTCTTGTCCGGTTTTGTGACTTTTTTCACTTGCATTCTCCTTCTCTTTTTTAACCTGTTTACTGATCAAATTCTGTTGACCCTAAACCCTTAGATCCCACTCCGAGAGATCAAAGCTTCATTGTTGAAGGCCGCCATCCGCGCCGAGGATCTCCGTCATACTGAGTCAGGACCAGTCGCCGACCGGTCACGTTTAAAGTCCATGTCGGTGGTCGCGGACTTCAAACATCATGGTATTGTGGTTTAGGGTTTTAGGGTTTCCTCCCGCTGACTCGTCTTGCTCAGGAGATCGCCTCGATTCCGATCTGCAATCATTACTGCAGGCGGCACGACGACGCCGTGCGCAGAATGTGGTGAAATTCGCCTCCCGTCTCGCAGCTCCGTACGCCGTCGTACTGGTCCTGATCGCGACCCTCTGGTATTCGATGTATAGTCCGTTCACTTCTGCTTTGATTACTGCGCCTGCAAATCTACAATTAAGTACAGATCGGTGAGTGTCGTTTACGTTACAGATTTAGGGTTAGGGTTTGATAGCGTGCTGAGCGCAGGACGTACACGGCACGATATACGCTGCTGATGTTACGTGTACTGGCGACGCCGGGTGCCACGTCTCTGACGGTTAGTCCGGATCAGGTACGGCGGGTTGTAGGGCTCACGGACTTCGTGTCTGACTTTGCAGGTCAGGTCCAGGCCGGTATTGATCAGTTTCTATCTCTACATAATGTTCTCACATATGGATCCAGTTCTCTTTCTGTTACAGGTAACATTACTCAGTCGCTTGTCCCAGCACGTCTGGTATTTTTCCTCATTTTCATTGGATGTGCAAATTTTCGGCTAAAGGTTCTCTTTTTGTCTGTTGCAACGTAATTGTAACGTAAATATAACGTTGTGCTTTATCACGTTCAGGAACGGTGTATGTCCAGTCTAATCAGGATTCACTTCTGTATGAGAGCGTTTGTATGGACACTGGGGCCTCTGGCTGTGCTACATTCGCCAATGGTAGGAGGCTGCGCCGTCGGGGTCCAGTTGACTGAAGATGTCCGTAAAGGGATTCTGAAGTCCGGACTACACACAGCTGTATTTGAATATGCGGATCTATGTCGTATTGCGTTACATAAGATCACAACATTATGTGACAAGAAATCTGGTAACTGTACTCGGACTGATGTTCAGGTATACCGGACTCCGTACGGTCTCATCGTACTGACTACCAAAATACAGAGCCAGCTCCTGAACATACCAGAACTCCGTCAACTGGATGAATTCGATCGTCTCTATCTATTCCCGGCATTGAGGCAATCTGAGGCCGATTTTAATGCGTAACTCCCTGCTCGGACTCCGCAACTCCGCCTCTTAATTGCTGCAGGACCATGTCTGCTGCGCAGCTATCACTGTTACGTCAGAACGTCATCCTGATCATTGCAGGTCAGCGACGTGGTCGTACTGGCCCCCGTGTCCGCGCATCTGACCTATGTACTCAATCTAGGGTTTGCGGCATTGACTGGGTTCGTGTACTGGCGTCTGTACCGGCCCACTTTGGATCGGGTTCTACAACATGGATTACAAGTCCGGGCCATGCTCTCCGTCGTACCGGACCAGATCCGATTACCGGGCCTGGAACAGATTGTCAACGACTATGTCCGCAAATTGTAGCTGCTGCCGTGTAACACTTGATCTGGATCCGCGGACCGCATCCAAAGTCCGGTAGAAATAATACCCGGACTGAACCGGCTGTTATGGCTGTAGCCACTGTACGCTGTTAATTGCACATTCAATTTCACCACAAAAATAGTCCATCTTGTATTAGAATATATTCCGAATTAGTTCCGGTTCAATATTCTCCAAACTGAAAAGATCTCTTTGAAACTCCTGAATCACTTTGATCAATACCATATTGGAATACACCGAACCCAATTCCGACCTCGAAAGCCGGATGGGAGCGTCTCCGGATGCGACCGGATCGATCTGTAATCATACTTTGAGTATTGGCTTCCTCATTCAATAGGTTGCAGCCAGAGAAGCTCGATGTGGATAACGAGATCTTCAAATTTGTTACATTTCAGCAGTTGATGTTCTATAGTTTCACTCTTTTTATGGCAGTGTCGGCATTGATATCTTAAATAACTCGAGTATGTACTGTTCTTACTCATTTTAATAAAGGGCTATCGAAGTAGATCTCTTAGTCTGTATTACCATCTCTACTCTGTGCTCCAGAATAACCGTCTATTAGAGGAGTTCGTTTTGGGCAGTTTGCTAATCCACTTGGTTTTACCTTTTTCAATAAATATATATTTAGTGTTTGTCTTTCTAACTGTTTATACATTAATCTACATGACGAAACTAATGTGCAGTAAGTTATCTGAAGAAATTCATGGGTCGTGTTCAATCAATTCTCCATCTATTGCAGCCTGCTTGGCTAGATCGTCTATTAATCACTTTCTGCAATCTGTTGTGTGTGACTGGGAATGAAAGGTAGTTCGACTTCGTTTTCTTCGCTAAGTTCAGCTAGCTTTTCGGCAACATCATTCACGACAGCGTTGACGAATTTGTATTTGTACGGAAGGCATGCCAGTTGCTGCAAACAAGATATTGAATTATATCTATTTTCTGGATACAGATCCAATAGTGAGGTAATGCCAGATTGTAATGCGATGATTTCTGCTTCATAGCTTGATGTCACATGTTCTATCTGTATTGAGGTGTGGATATCAAGTTCAAATATTGTACTGTGTGGATCTGGGTCCGAGATGCAGCTCCACTGGTTATGTACTCTGTCTCTGTTGATAACTGCCGTCTGTCCAAGTGATATATCAGGATTTGTGGGTATTAAATGGGCGTTCTCGTGTTTCTCTAACGCTTCTGCTCGGGAGCTCATGTGAAATTTACATTTTGCAAGTTGTTCTAGTATATCAGAGAGTGGATATGAGCGCTATATCTCTTTGCTGCAACTTTTACAGCTTTTCTGACAAGTCCAAAAGGAATCCATCCATCTGCTGTACATCCTTGTTCGTCCCATTCTCTATAGTCGTCTCCTAATGAATTGTCCTGAGCTTCTGCCTTAAGAGCTGTTAGTGCCCAATCTGTAATGAGTTTAGCTTTCAAAGAAGGGAATTTTGAAGTTGCATGTTGAGAAGTGGTACGGATCGGAACTGCCTCCGGAGCGGGCTGGGCCTCAGCCTGAGCCACGGAAAGTGTTTGTTGATAGACATTTTAATTCCAATTTGTTTAGTGAGTTTCATTTGGATCGCGTGTATCAGTTTGTGTTGGGCGATGTAAAATCGCAAATGGTCGGGTTGTATAAGCATTTCGTCTGACGACGAATGTACTTCGCAGGAGGTCGCATTTTTGGGTTGCATGTTTATTTGAATCCATAGTCGGTGTAATTGCACAAACCAGAGAGAATGGGCCCAAGTTGGAAACAGTGTCCGTCTTGCCCAATCCTCGGTCAAAGTGTTCATCCTGGTCTAGGCATAGCCCATGACCTTGGAGCCGTCGGTGTCATGGAGGGGGCCCCCAAACCTGCTCGACCGACATCGACGGGGATGATGGTGAGAGGGATGCTCTCAGCTGGCTTTGATCGGCCAGCACCCGAAGTGCCTGTGAGTCTACGCCTACCTAAGGGACAACCGCCGCCGACGACTCCCTCCTCGAACACGGCCCCTTATTACAACCACGCACTTTCTCAAATCAACAATCAACATGCGGAGAGTGTATGAACAATCCATGTCATACTGTACATATTCCCGAACCGGAACCCGGACCTTACTCGATCCAGCACGTCTCTCATAGCTATTGTCGTGATATCATGAGGGTGGTCCTAATTGTAACGCTGATTCTGGTGGCGGTGTCGGCCACGGACCTCGAGCATGACGGGGTCACTCGGAGAGCGGCCCGGACCCAAACCGTGCCCGCTTCAATCCTAACGGGATCCTCGAGGTCTCCTCTCCTAACGAGATTCTGGAAGCAGTGTTCTGTCATGCCCGGCCGGACCCGTTCCTAATGGGAAGGCTCGCGCTGGTCGACAAGGCACATTTCGGAATGGTCCGGGACCTCCTTCGTCTGAGCCGGATCGTTATTCAGCTACCGACCTCCAGAGACAATTTCATCCGTGATATCAAATGGCTGATCAATATATGCAGAGATCAGTGTAATGTGGCTGTACTGAGAGATCTCTTAACAGAAGAGACGGCGCCTCTGTTCATGTATAGGCTCCTGTCTATAGTTAAACATAATCCTGATGTGATCTCCGACCTATTCGACCTGATCGGGCAAATCGAATCTGTTGCCGAACTGACGCCCGGCTGGGCCGACATCGTCGGCCCCAACTTCGACATGTGTTTGGATGACAACCCCATAAAGCTGATGTGTCTCCAAGTGTTGAGCAAGATTCCGGTCGAGTCCGTCTACCGCTCTATTAGCGAGATTCCGTCCGATATTATCAATTGTGTCCAGCAGTATGAGGCCCTGAGTTTAACTGACCTTTTTTCCCATGCGGGAACGACTTCCATACCCGTTCGGAAAGATCAGAAAATATACGTTATTCGATATCTCTGAATCCATTCAAAGTAATCATTAGCGCCATATCCGATTTCGGCCCTCGCTGGTCCGCAAACTGTTTTTTCTGGGGACGCCCATGTTTCTAGGCTCTCCCAGCGCAGAATCAAGGAATTCACGGTCTCCGACCTGCACGCCCTTCTGCCGTTCGTCGCCCGCGATGTCCCGAAACACTCTGCGGAAATATCGATATTTGATCGCATCGGGGCGCTCCGATCCCATCTCCGTCATAATCAGATCGGAGGCGTTCTTATCTCCGCCGCTCTGCGAATTCGTTCGACATTCCAGCTTTCTAATTCGAATTGCTCGCTCCCTGATCGAGGCCGAGGGCCAGCATGACTTGGTACGCATGCTGCTGAAAGCGCCGCTGCCGGACGGCTGGGCTGACATGGACGAGTCGTGGCTCCCGCTTCTACACCATGCAGTACAGACTGGTAATGTAGAAGCTGTTCGTGTACTGTTGAATGCCCGGACTTGATTAAGACCTACAAGCTCGATATCCACGGTCGTACTGCTCGGTCTTATACTGACCCAGGTTCTGAGATTGATACATTGTTTAACGACGTTACTGTAATGTAAGAGTAAGTCCCCATATATAATACAACTGTATTATTCATATATTATTAAAAGACGAATTTGTTAGCCAATGTGTTATTCATAATTGGAATAGCGCAAGTTCTTTTTGGATTTTTCAATATGAAAATCTCAAATCGCTCGTCTGTATTGATGCTGAATCTGTGTTTCAAACAATGATAATTCGGTCTTAGACCCTATTTATAACCTGACATCATCTCATTCATCTCAATTCTCTTAATTTTCCATTATTTCAGTGATCAACTCTACAGATCATCAGACACATTTTCCAGTAACTTTCCAATATCTCAGATTTTTGAGACCAACCGGCGTCATCCTCTCTCTAATTCTGACCACATTGTCCAAGTATATTTCCAGATATTTTCTTTAAAGGGTCTTTCCAATCATTTTATTGATCTGGATTGACTCAACTCCAATCTGAGTTTTCCGCTCAGGTTCATTATTCGCGACATTTTGTGGTTCCGTTTTCGCTGAAACCAGGTTCCTGTTTGAGCTCATGTTTAGTCTGATCAGCATAGTGCCTCTCTGGATACGAACTCCTAGATTATACAGCCTATAAGTCAAAGCATATCTGTCTATTTATTTGCTGACAAACAGCCGACTGCTGCAACGCAATGGGTTACTCGACATGTCAATGATTTATTAAGAGTTTATTTGCGGGAGCCTTTTTGCCCGCGAGTTGCACGGTGTATCAGCGGATCTCACAGTAGGGTATCTCTGGATCGTATTTTAACTATAGCCTGGGTCAACATTCAACAGTACGTCAGTAGTTCGTGGTCTACCACGGCGGCTCCACGAATCTGCCGTCTTGTTTTGCGTTCATCACACATGATGGCGTCTGGGAGAATTCCTGTACTGGATCATACTCTTGATCTGCACCGGTATCGGGTGAAATTGGATTGGACTGAATTCGACTAGTTTGTTGAATATGAGCGGACTGTCGTGTATTCCAGAAGCTCCTATTTTCGTTTTATTTTTTAGGGCGGGCAGTATTTCACCCATTTCGAGAATACAACCTTCTGCAGTTAGAAAGTTCTCCATGAATTCCTCTTGTAGATAGATTGTTGTTAAAAAAATTGCGATTCTCCTTCTGTTTGCTCTTCTTGAAATGTCTTTAGGAGTTTTTTTAATGTCCTTGCACTTTATGACTTGATGCTCAATGGTTCTGTATATCTATACAATGACGGCATTTCTTAATGTTCTTAAGAATGATTCATGTTCATGGACGATCTCTTCGTACTTAATCTAAGGTTTTTAATCGTATTTTATTATCCGTTTGGTTATAGTCGTTTCGTAACGGGACTTGGTCGGGGCTGTTGGCAAACCTGCTTTGCTTAACATCATTGTTAAGATGGGTCCGAAGATTATTCTCAATTTTCTCAAACTGTAACTTATAGGACGAAATCAGAGGGTGAAAATCGATTTCGTCGCCGGTTGCGGCAGCTGTTTCTGCAAGGTCATATATTCGGTCGTGTTCCACCATTTCCTTCGATTGAGTCAGGATACAGCACAGCTCTACAATATTGTCTCGCTGCTCAGCAAGCACCTCAGCTACATCATGGATCACTGAGTTTGTGATTTTGGTATTTCTAAGGTAATGAAAGAAAAGTTGCTGTAAGCATGATGGAGAGTCTGTAGTCTGTACCCAATTTTTTGCTCAATGTTTAGTTTGATCCTACTTTTTCATATTTCAGCGGTTTGTCATGCTCTGAGTACTGATCAATTCAATGTGAGAACCGGACCCATTTCGGGTTGAATATCGTGATATTTTGACGATAAGTACAGATTCTGAACTTAACCCAAGTGACGTCGAAGCAGTCAGATACACGACACTTATGTCGGACCGAAGAAAACTGATGCCTTTTGCTGTTCGTTCTTCTAATCTATATGAGCGAATGCGGAACTGCTCTCTCTACTTTATTATACCAGAAATGCGAGGGCAAGTGAAGACTAGCTTTAAAGAGTCCAGGCTGTGCAATGAGAAAGTACAGAAAATGCCCAGAAACGCGAGAGAGTATCCAGTGATGATGTGGCAAATAAGTAAAAAAGCCAAAATGCCGTGCCGCTGAATTGTCTCAAACCGAAATCACCGGGCACAGAGCTGAAGATGCCCCTTGAGTTAGGAGATAAAGATGAGAAGGATGTACGGTACCATAAATAAATGCCCGCTGGCATTGTCTGTATATAGATTAAAGTCTACCGGTACTGACACATACACAGTCAGCTGTGACGAGTGAGCGCGACAGCCAAATCGACGTTTCGCTGATAGTGCACGGTTTTTAGGTACCTTTGTTGGTGATCTGACGCCCCAAGCTATTGGAGTCGTTCAGGATGGTTTATAGCCAAGAAAACGAAACCTGATGGAAAATTTGATTCAAAAGTGATTGAATGTCGTCGACTAGTTAGATACAACAACGGAACTGAAAGAGAAGGGACAAAAGGATGGACTCTGCGATCTCTGCAGACAGGACGATTTATATTTAGCAGAAATGTAACATTTGATGTATTAAAGGTGATGAAGAAAATGAAACCGAACATACAAGCGATAGACACTGAAGACGAGGAAAAGAATCCGACGGATGATGGAATTGAAAAATCAAATGAAATCAAACTCTGGAAGATGATGACAAACTCAAAAGAAGTACCTGGAAAAACGATCAGCATCGGACATATTCTTCGTTTGATACAGAACGTTCCTACCGTGTAGAAGCGATCCAAGTCGTGCTCGTCACGACAGGTGCGCCATCTCCCTACTGACACCGCCTGTAGCAACAGAGTGAGCTTATGAACCTCGCGAAGACGCTGGAAAGAATATGGCCGGCTCAAGCACGGGGGTGGAAGTGCATTATGCTTTCCAACCTCCACCATCTCAGGGAAATACACCTTATGGTATTATTTCTCATATTTCGGTTCAATGACAGCAATTCTATGCTGCTCATACCAGAGATGCAAAAGCTAATTGAAGAGGTAGATGAGAAGGATATTGAGGGATGGATCTCAGGAGTTCTCCCCGACGACCGTTTGCGTGACTTTCTCCTGGAGAAGATGTCACAGTTCAAGATGAGGATGTCGATCGAATCGGCTAGTGCACGCGTTCTAGCTCTGACGACCGATTTCCATAAGGATTACGGATGGGAGCGACTGTTTGAGGGAGCAGAGGGTAAGAAGCGTCGCGTAAAAAAAAAATTACAGAATGCTTTCGAGCTTCGTTTGAAGGCGATGATGACGGCCTCGGCCAGGGTCGCACACGCTATCAAAGATCCTGACTCATTCACGGATTGTTTGGCGGAGGCCGCAGTATACTATCGGGAAACATCGCGACACCAGCGAGGTAACAACAAACGATTCAGAGCCTCTGAGTCGACCACTTTTAAGGTCCAGGTTGGCCAAAAAGTTAACAAAACTGAGGATTCGCGAAAGGTAGCCGCTCGAAAAAGGACGACGAAGAAATGTTGGCGAAGGGAATGATACGAATATATAACAGCAATTGCATGCCGAATTGCAAAACTTCGGAACAGCACCACAAATTTATGCCGAGTATGCAAAACGCTTGACTATCAGAAGCGTAACAACTTTAATTTGGGAACCTGCCCTGTGACAACTGCAGAGGTGATCACGCAACCAGCACCTGCACGGTGGATAACACATTACGCTGTGCGGAAACCAGGGACATGACTTCCACAAATGTCCTAAAATTTATATAATGCACAAAAATACAAATAACATTACAAATCCAATGAGCTCCAATAATAATTCATCGGACATTTAAAACCAATAAAGCCCCCGATGCTTTGGTGCCTGCATTTCGGAGAACATAAGATTTGGCGCTTATAAATCGATGGGGAAGTCTCCTGAAGGCTGAGCGAGTGTTGGCCTTTGAAATAATGGCTTTCTGATATTTTGATCGGGCCATCTTCAGTGCTTGAACACAACTTCTTTTCTGATCGTGTAGCTGGAGCTTGTGATGCCGAGCGTAAATCTAGACCGGCCCGATGGCGAAGCCAGATTGGACTCAGAGTCTACTCGTTGCTGAAATTCAGCAAGTTGTGTAACCTGTCCTGCCACCCACCAAGAGAATAATGATTCACTTCCCATCTGCAATCGAGAACGTTTATGCGATCCACAAGGGAGGTTCGTCGCTGGCACGGAGGTAACGACTCAAGGTTGTACGCGCTGTCACCTGTCCGTTCGATTTAGGCAAAGAGAGGAGGAGGACGGCTATCAAAGAGAGAGAGGTTGATGTAAAAGAGACGGTCTCGTGCAACGGAACATCTTATTATTTCGGTTCTTGCCGATAAAATTCGGAAATATTCAAAGGACATTGATCGAATGATATCGAAATCCAGAATCCCGGTCAGAAACTTAGTACATTTGCGAGGGAAATTGTACTTCGGTAACCTCACAGATGCGTTTTCCACAAAATTCGTCTATCAGAGCTACACGCTCTCATCGGCAGTTTTCGTGGAACACAAGAGGATATTGTTATATGAACTGCGCTACACGAAAAGACTTGTTATGCTGGAAAAAGATATATATGCAGAGTCATCTGCATCACCGAGCACCATTTCGAAATACTTTCATTGGAGCATCGGATGCATCGGATAACGGCTTGGCGTTCGTCTGGCACAACGGGCCTACGTCAACAAAGAAATCGATACTTCGTCAGAATTCTTGATCTGATTTCCTCCGTGGAGCTGCGAGCAATGGACATGGCGATAAGGGGGCTACCAAAAATGCATCAGCTCTACTTTTCGTAGATAATCAAGCAGTTCGTCTTGTTCAAGAATGGACAAACGAAGCTGCGCCAATATTCTCTAATTGTACAATTTCTTTGCCAGATATGGTAAAATCGATTAAATCTCTTCGAAATTCACAATCGTCGATGGCGCCTGCAATGGCCTGACTCTTTGACATGTTGGGAGCGTTTAGATGCTTTGGTGCATAAAAGCTTCGCTCAGTTCTGATCTTTTGACTCGACATAAAACATAAGCGTCCCGACGAAGTCCCGCTTCTCCAAAGCTAAGAGCAAATATTTTTCAGAGCGGTATTCGTTATGATTGGAAGATAATGTTTAGCCGTTCTCAGGAGCCTGAAACTCAATATTCACATATTCTATCTGGATGTCGAAGTTTATGTTATATTAAATCATATGATTTTCTTCCAATCCTTTCTCACTTGTTTCATTGATGCCAAATATCCCGAACCCTCTCATAAGAAGGCTGTGAATCGACATCACGTTCGTGTGCCGAAATCCTGTAATTGTTGCCTGCGGGTTTACTGCTGCTTGGCACCGGCTTGGCTCCAGCCCATAGTCGCAGCGGACCGCTATCAAAATTGGATGAATCTGGGGCTAGTACCACTGGCCCAGGACGGCTAGCCAATCTGGGGCAGCAGATTCGCCCCCGAGATCGCCCAGTTGTGCTGGCCCACACGCCCAAAATCGATCTGAAAACATGCATCATCAATATCCTCGTCAAGGTCTGTTCTCATCGTATGGTAAAGACGGTGGCGGCAGCCAGCAGTTCCTATGGACGGTGTTCATGCTGATCGCCATCGTCTTCACATTGCTCATGATCGCCATGCCGGCACGTATCGCCTTGTTCAAGTCCATTCTGCATAAGAGTGTCGGAGCTGGTGATCAGGTGTGGCGTCGTCTAGCACTAGCTGGGCGACGTTGGCGACAATACTGGACGGGAGGTCGAAAAGTCCCTGCAGCCAACGTTCATGCTCGTTAAGTCATCTGCATCCCAAACCCATATCTCGCTTTCAAGCAATAACCTTATATTTGAATAATAAATTCCCAGCTATCTGTCGCGTTCTGATATTTTGATAATGGATTTTCTCAAGTAAGCGAATAATTAATGCCCAGATTTGTTTCCGGCAATATAATCTGATATTTGTATTGATGGTCGTGCAGAGACGGATCTAGAATTGAACAGAAAGCCGCTGTCAGAAACCAAATGGTCTTTTTCTGCACCAAGCCCGAATTCTGTATTCCATTCACAGAGTTATTTCGCCACTTGGCCAAATCAGCAGCGATTTGTCAATATCAGGTCAGCTCTAACTGTTACAATAACACATTTAAGCGCTTAAGCCAAACGCTATGTAACCGTCGTCCAAACAAGATTTGACAATTAGTACAGTAAAGCAAGTCAATTTGAACTTGTGGTAGCGCAAGGTGGCCAGGCTGCGCACAAGGCTGCGAGTGGCACTGTCGTGCAGGCTGCGGGTGACACTGTCGTGCAGGTTTACGATGATGTTTTCGACTTGAAAATGGCGAAGCGGTCACTGGATGGTCCAGCGGTGCCCGGCCTCTTGTCACTGGGGCTTGAAAGGGGTCACCCCATAGCCCCATCAACGTCCCGCATCGTTACAGACCACAGTCTTAATATCGATTACGCCAACGCGTGAACGCGATGTTTCTGACCGTGTGGTTGATCGCTGCTATCTTATCTCTGGCCTGTGCCTCTAACGATAATGGAACGGGCGGTTATGTCCTCATTGACCGACAACGTCCTAGTCGTTATCAGTATCTGTAAGCTGAACCCTAATCCTAGCTGTCATCTAAAATTTAGGCAGATATCAACGATGTCATAATTATCTGGAGCAAGTCCATTACAGTACGAGATTGCTGTTTGTCTTGGCGTTATCTAACCTGGTCTTGTAGTCGGTCGAAGTCGAATTGAGCACAACCATCTCGAGATCAACAAAGATGAAATTCAACCAGCGGTGTTGGCGGCCTTTACTGCTGCCGAACCATTCTTTGATGGACGAACCGATCAAGCTGTTTGCAAGTTAGCAGAACGTTGTGGATTTAGTGAAGTTCAACAGCGTGTCAATAATTATATCGCCGCAGCTGCCCAAAGTCGCTAAACCCCTTTTTTAATTTTTTTTTTACTTCTGCTATCGTGGTTCCAGCGTTTATTGATTTCTTCCAGATTTGGTCTGAATTTTGATTAGGCTCAGAAAACCCGAAGCTCGTCGATCTGGTACGCGCTCATCGCTCTTGGCGTATGATCACGAATATCGTCACTGATGCGCTGGCATTGATCTTGCAACGCCATCCAACAAGGTATATGACAATATTGAATCTCTTTCCACAACGTTTGCGTTCCTGTTGTTTGTGATTATTGAGACCGAGTATTCAATTGATCTGTTTAGTGCCGCCTATATCAATCATGCCAAGATAATCATGTATGTAGTCGGTAGAGATGTATTCGTTCTTCAGCTTCTAGCTCGTTCCAAGTAATTGATCGTGCTCTCATTCTATTCGGACTAACTGATATCTATCAGCTGGGACCAGCACGAACAAAGTATCCACGATGCTGGTGAAGGCGACCCGATGCTGGCGATTCGCAACCTGAGGTGAGCCTTCGTCGCTTGTGATGTAATTCTACTGATTATGATGGCAGAGGTCGTGGTCTTTTTCAATATCTAGAAAGTCAGTTCGAGTTTCATTTCCCGAAAGTGCTAAAGGAGCGTGCTGATGTCGGCGACTGCTTCTCAATCATCCCGGCCATGATGCAGGGTCTTGCTCGGGTCTGGTGGTCTGGCGCCATTCGTCCACAACGACAACGTCGAACGTTCGAACAGTTCGTGCTCGGCTGCGGTTTGTCCATTGCTGAGAAAGTCCTGGGCCAGCATTCTCTGTAGGCGAGCAGGAATTGGTCGTGCTGGCCTCTGACTTCGGGGACAGGTCGGCGCCGTTGCGGCATTCGGAGATGGCTTTCGATACTTTGGAATTCGATCAGATGTTCGACCGGCTTTTATCCGATCTTCAAATCGCGCTTGATGATCGCATTTCTGAAGACACTCCATTTAAGTCAGCTTCTATTGTTGCTTCTTGCGTTCGCTTCAGTTTCGTTGGATCTTTTCTGGCTGGTTTTCAAGTTGTGGATTTATCTCTTTGGTACATAAATTCATGAAATCCTGCTTAGGGAGCATCTGATATCGATGATTTTGGAGATCTTCAGTGATTTCGATCGTCCTCGTTATCTGTTAGAATGGGTTTCTGCTAAAGATGATAACCGGTCAGTAACTGACGCCATGTCTTCAGTCTATCGATGTTTACATTACATTATAGGCGTCAGGAAATCACGAACCTTGCAAGAGATGATCTGATGGCATCGATCGAGTATCTCAATGCAACCTTATTACTATCCGTTCAATATTCTGATACTGTTTTTGTAGGTCGAGATTAGAAGCTGTGCTTGTTTAACTGGAATTCATGTATTTATATCTATTTAATTTTCGTGATTAAACCACATGATTCATTGTTGGAGGCACCATTTCTGTTTGCTGTTCCAGCACGATGTTGATCCTCTGATTACTCATAGAGCTTATTGAATGCGAGTTATCAATGTAGCTTTCGTTGGGCTCGAGTTCCAAGAATATTCCTGTACAGTATATGTACCTCCAGCTGACCGAGTCCAGGTTCGCTACCCGATGAATATTTAAGCTTGCCGCTGAATTTCTGTATTCCATGATATGCAAACCTCTGCATTTCCGATTAGGCAATTGTTGGTTTTGGGCTTAGATATTTATTTCTTGATAAATAATGAACTTTAATGTTCAACTTTGATTTTATCACAAATCATATAAAATAATCAATCCAGGCTGGGTTACCGTGGCGTATTAACGATCTTGTAGAACTGATTAAATTCATGATTGGAGGCAAGACGGGAAGAGCAACGACCGTCAGCGTTTTTCGATGTCCGCACACTCATTTGAATTTGTTTTTAGAGAATCAAGTCCGGTCCGCATCAGATCACGGAAATCCTGATCGAGTTTTTCAAACCACGAAAACAATTGCCAAGAATCCGGCATCGGGGCAGTTCTCAAATCCGCCATCGTAGGACAGACCCAAAACCCCCACGGAAGTACCTCTCATTACCTAATGTATCAGTTACGATAAATTCATTATTTTGAGTTCTGAACATCCTAAAACCAATCGAACTACCGGTAACATACTGGAGACTAATTCATTGTGAAAATACAGTCGTATGCGATTGCGCAATGGCGAAAATGTGATCCTAAAGCATAACATGCAAGAAGAAATTCGATATGCATGTACAGAAACAACATGTTCAAGTACAATTACAAAAAATCTGCATGCTGTAATGCAGCTAGGAAAAAATCATTAACATCGCAAAAGATGTCGTAGCCTACTACAGCGGTAAACGTGCTAACCGGTGACCTCCCAGAAATTATCCCGACAGCATGTATGCCTTCCGAATCGAAGATAATAAGAATTTCATTAGAGATCGCAATTCGGGAGCAGCATTAGCTAATCACCATCCTAATTGCGAATACCAAGAATGGCTAATTAATCGGGAGGTTCATAAATTGCTCGTAGCAAATCGCGGTATCAAGGTGCTCAAAACTGACGACTTGTCAGCGAGGCGACGCATACAATTCGACGAGTGCAATTTCACAAATAGTTCGAGAAGGGCATTTTGAAAATGAGACTTATGACAAAAACAACGTCGATAGAATCAATCATGACTGATAGTATTCTGATGCCCTTCCCGAACTACATATAATACCTGTGAAATTGCAATGGTCGAAATGTTGACGTCGGATATCGGTATCCTGCCACCTGTGCAAAACTTTATGCACCAAGCTCGGTAGCACAAGTTCTGTAACTAAAGACCCGATGCTTAAGCTACCGAAATTATTCAAAAAAGCATGACTGCAGCGGTATCGCAAAACCGATTTGATTGAATCAGATACTTTTGGGTTGTGTTTTGGAGGAAAAAAAGATAGGGCTCAGCCGGTAATCGAAACCGGGACCTCCCCGACCCTAACAGGGAATCATGCCACTAGACCACTAAGCCAGAACTTGGCGTGCTAGACGGAGTCGAGTTTGGAATTGGGAGAGTTTAGAAGAAGTGAAGTATTTATCATAATATTGAGATATATCAAGGTTGTCAAGGGCGTGTGCCCTTTGGTACGGTCATCAACCGTGTCGTGGCGTATCTTCCTTGACACGCCCCTTCGTTACGACTACGGTGGGTTGCGCTTGAACTTG